>JAPMOQ010049734.1:982788-1109749 GCA_026543055.1 Argiope trifasciata | reverse complement strand
TTTAATATTTTTTATTTGACATTATTTGATAGGCTTTCGTACATATAAAATATATATACATATATACATACATACATATATACATATATGTACGTATGTATATATATGTGTGGGGGGGGTGTAGAAATTTTAATGTATATGTACGAAAGCCTATCAAATAATGTCAAATAAAAAATATTAAACCTAGTTGCTAAAAACGCTAGAAATATATTTGAAAAAAACGATAAACGTCGTCTAAAAACGATACACTTAAAAATGTAAGCATATACGAAATATATACAACATAAATGAAATCTAATAACAAAAATACACAGCTAATGTAAAAGCAATTTATTTACATTGTATACCCAAAATAAAACAAAACAGCAAATTAAGTCTGGTCAAATCAATTTTATTTATTGATCGAAATTGAGACAGCTACAACAGTAATATACACCTATTTTTTAAACTTTTAATTTAAATGAAAACACAGTTGTCATCAAGCACAAATGCAGTTGATGTCACGAAAATCACGTGCGAACTTTACAGGAGTCTGCATCCGACGCTGGGATGTGACAATCTTAACGATCATTGGTTATTTAGCAATACGATTTGAACGGTTGTTTATGGACCCGAGACAAATGTTTATTTAAATACTGTTTTTTTAATGCGCGTTACATAATTTGCACCATTATCCATTTCACGTTAGTAAGATCGAAGACAAAAACAGAAATAGTCAATGACTACTCTTTTTTTAAGCCTATATGAATTGCTTGCCAACCTTCTATAGCGTCCGAGCATCAAGATACGCCATTTTAGCAGCCAGTCAGCTTTAGGCATGGATTCACTCAAGCTTCTAAAACAGGAGCTTCGCGAAGTTTCAACGCCAGTTGGCATAACGCTTTCCTAACCCAGTGGCGGTAACGCAATGCAGATTAGAAAATTTTTATTTCCTTTATTCTGTTTTCTTTTAATTTAAAAGTACTTCAGAATGAATCCGAAAGATCGATTAATTAACAATATTTGATTTTAAATACATCAAACACAAAGGAAATTAATATAATACTTTGAAATAATCGATCACTGTTCTTCTAAGCCTGACCTCAACTCAGTTGGGGAAAAAAAAATCTGAAGCCTTACTTATCTTTGGCGAGTTTGGCTTCAGCGATTTGCGCGAAAATTAGTTTTTAATTAATGAAAAAATAATCACTCAATCAACTGGAATTAAAAGTAGCCTATGTTCTATTACTGACTATAATCTATCTTTGAGATAAATTTTATCCAATTCTGTTCAGCCGTTCTGGCGTGATGTAGTTGATATAGTAACAAAAATCTATACATCCATCCAAACTTTCACACTCACACACACGCACACAGCTGAACAAGTTTCATCGATATCGGATGAACAGTTTACGGAGATATAAGAGACGTCAATCCAAAAGTTCATTTTTATTTAAATAGATAAATTTTTAAAAACAATAATATTTCTACCAACTAAATTGCTTTTAAGACAATATATTTTGTATTTATTTTTGTATTTCATTCTGCTTTGCATTTCAACAATTTCGTGGTGAAATTCGTTTGATTAGGCCTAAAAAAATACATTTAAATTAGTTCAGGAAAGAAGCAGTTATTCAATGCAGAAAAAAAAACAATTATTAAATAGAATATTACAAGCGTTAAAAAAAAGAAAATAAGCTTGAAATTATGTCTATTAGAATAAATTAATTCATGATAAAATAAACACAAACCTTCTAAAATAATATTGTAATGAATTTGTGTTTTCTTACTGATTTTTGTACTACATTTCATATCATTATACAAATTATTTTCTTCGGAATATTTAAAAAAAAACTGTTGGAAAACTGTAATTTTTCTTCGCGTAATTGCTTTGACTTCTAAAATATATTTTATTTTTAAAAAAGGGTGTTATCGTGAAGCAAACAATTTCTCTGAAAGCGAAAACAAAAATTATTTCCTACATTTACAATTAGAAATTATTTCATACATTTTTCTGTAAGATATTTTTTGTTGAAATATCATAAATAAAATTCAGCTTTTTTAGTTTTGAGTTGGAGTCTTCAATAGAGAAGAAATTCAGCGGAAATAAGGAAATCGAATTATTTTTTTGAAAATACTTCATAAAATAAAACTTTTTTAAATATTTTTTTCTAAATATTATATCAAGGCTAATTAAATATAACTCTCCATTCCTGGGGAAAATTTAATAAAAGTTCGGTCTAAAATTAATGCAATAAAAAATACTTAGCTTTTATTCCATATAGAATGAATTTAGATCCTCAATTAAAATTTAGAATGCAAACAACAAAATGGTTACGTCCAATTTTTTTAACCGTTAAAATGAATCTGCAATACTAAACATAGAGAAACAATGTTACTTTCTTATTTCTTTACATTCCTTTTTATTTAATAGCTATTGTTTCTCTTTCTATCAAAACATAGATCTTAATAGTTTTTACCATCATAAATTTTGCGACAAAAGAATTATTTGCATTTAGTTTTAGTTTTAAAGTTACAAGGTAAAAAGCGTTTTCCGAAGATTTAATGTTCTTTGAAGAGATAATTGCATGCCAGATAAAAATTATTTTAAAAACATTGATGCATGTCGCCTTTTTTCCTTTTTCTTTTTTTTTTTTTTTTTTCTGTGCAGAAAAGTGCTTGCTTCCACCTCCTTCATTTATGTTGCATAGTTAAAACAGGAAAATAAATAACATCTTTAATGTCTCGACGGTAAACTAGGCAAACATAAGCATATTACAAAATGTAAATAATAAAAACCCTATTATATCTGCAGAGGACTTCTGCTGTGTCCCGAGACAGGAAGTGTAATGAAGAAAAATAAATGTATAATGTCAGCATCTAAGTGGAAGTTTGTTTTAGCGCCCATATTCTTCATGACTTTTAACCTTCTAATAAATGAGCCTTTCACTGAGGAATAATGTATTTCTTCTTTGATGCAAGAGCAGGCGGCGCTGAAGCTTCCGCCTGAAATCTTCCCCCCCCCATCCTAGGGAAAAAAGAAATTCTTGTAAGATACAACGTTAAAAAAGAATCTAAAAATGCAATAAATAAGTAAACAAAATTCCCTAAACATAGTTCTTTTGAAAATCCCCACCTTCCCCCACCATTTTATCAAAAAGTTTCATCTACTTTTACCCTTATACAAAAACTCCAACAAAAAAGGGGTTTATCTATTTTTTTCCTTACATGCCTCAGGCTAAAAATTTAATCATGCTTGTAAATGCTACCCCAAAAACATTTTCATTTATTATTATTTTTTCTATACAGTTTCGGGTTGGCTCTGATTCAAGTTCATTTTTTTTTTGTTTCAAATTATAGAATGGCATCTTTCTTCTTTCCAATATAATTATCCTTATCAGTTGGGATGGGATATATTTGAATAACAGAAGTGCGGCCTGACTTCTTATTTATTTTTCAGGAATTTACTTCCTGAAACAATTTCACGTAATTTCCCTCTTTTCTCATGTTACATAAGAATTTCATCAAGTTACGAAAATGAGATTTCAAAGAATATTTTGGATGCATATGCTTAATTTTTTTCGATTAGAATTTCTTTTTTGTTTCTTTCTTCTGTTCCCTTTCTTTATTAGAGGTTCTTGTCGTTTAGGAGTTTCATATACTTTTAATGTGATGAAAAAAAATGAAACGTTTTATTTTTTTGGTCTTTGCATGAATTGATCTTGCGTATTACAAAGATATGAATATATTTTGAAATCTTTTTATTTGTTTCAAAAATTTTAAATGCTGTATGAGATTTTTTAGACTAAGTATAATAAAAATTGAAGAAAACTTCCCATTTAATTGTAAAAATTACTGATGGTTCCTTTTAAAATAATTTGTGAAGTGAATATTCGTTACACACATTTTTGGTATTACAATAATATTAACTTATTTATTATTTCTGAATAACTTTCATTTCTTAATGGATTGCTTTCTCTCAAGAGAAATCTAATATATTTTCTCTTCCAGATTGTTTTTTAGTACTAAAAAAGTCATCTTTAGATGGCAGTTTCATATCATTTTATGATAAATATATGTATCATAAAATAAAATTTTATAATAACGCTCAAATTTATACTATATCACAAGTTATTAGAGAATGTTGTGATTTATATCTATATATCTTCTGGAGGTGACGAATTCATATTGATTATTAACATGGATATTATACATAAAAATACCTTGTATATCTTAATGCTTTTTTTATTCTACATTCAATGAATTTCTTTTCGACAAATAATTTTTGATATGAATTTATGCATTTAATTTTAAGATTTCGATTCTTTTTTAATGCCAAGAACTACAACTTCTTAAAACTAGTTTTTAATTAATAGTCATACATAAAATTAAGAAATATGTAATCATTTATCAACTATATCTATCAATAAGCGATTTAATGTTTGTCTTGCATTTCATGTTTTTCATGAAAGGATAAAGGATTTTTGTTTCAATTCGTAATTATTTAAACTTTATTAATCTGTACATAGTGGCCGTGTACAGATAGTCAGTAGTAATTCTATCATTTTATGTACTTTTTAATAAAATTTTATTCTATTTTTTGCCTTTAAATTCTGAAATTTTATCAGCAGTAAATAGTTAATGTAAGATAGATCTATATCAATATGGCCTTCGTATTTATTAAATGCAAATATTTACAAATTTATATATATATATATATATATATATATATATATAATATTTTATAAATAGTACATTAAAATGTATATTAAAATTCATAACAAATCAATAAATTCTCTTTAAAGAAATTTATCCTAAGAATATGTTTTTTTTCTTAGAAGAGTGTGAAAAAAAAAGAAATAAAAAATTCCTCATATACCCACTAAAAAGAAATGATTGCATTTTTTCAACTTACCTACTAATCGAAGAATTTATTTTTGCTTTGCTTCTTTTTTTTCATTGTGAAATGCGCCTGCAGTATCTTAAGAATTCCCTATTATAATCCCACAAAAAATTTATTTTTTTCCAAGAATTCCTGGATTAAAAAAAGCATTATTAGCTAATTTTTTCCAAGCAAATTGATTCAAATCAAATAAAGCACCGATAGGGTCTTATAAAAGATTTTTTTCTCTGTGGAATGAGCCTAAAATATTTGTACATTTTTTTTTTACTTTATACTGATATAAATTCTTTTCTTGTCCCATTTGACATTATACTAAGTGTCTTAAGATGTATGAAGAGGTCTTAAGATTGTCTTTTTCTTTCTCTCTTTGAACACACTTTTTTTTTTTAAAAAATTCTGAATAAATTTGTAATGAAAGGTTGTCAAAATGGGTGAAACTTAAAACAATTCTTATTCTGAAGAGTCCAGTTACCTTTCCGTTAGTTTTCCAATGCACTACGTAAATATTCTTAAACTATACATATATGATGTTTTTTTATTAAATGTGTGTTAATGGATTTCTTTAATAGTTTTAGTTTCTTCTATAAAATAGTATTAATAAATCTGATAAACCCAATGATAATAAATAAAATTCTAACGTCTTTTACTGGGTGATTGCTCCATTGTCATTTCTCAATTTGTTTTTCGATCATCTTTATGTCCATTTTAAGCATGTAGAATTAATTTTCTTTTTCAAAGTAAAATTTTCGGTTTTCATTTATTTAAATGATTTCAGATTTACTTGAATATGTAAAAAACACTCAAAAACATACAAAAAGATTGATTACTTATATTCAATTTGCTTATTTAAAATGGTTAAACATATTAATTGAAATAATTATCAATGCAACAATGGATCGTGGCTTAGGGATAGCAAATTTTTGATTTAATTTGGGCATCCTGGGTTCGAGTCCTGCTTCCAGGGTGGTTGCTCTATCCCCTTGTGCTACATCTGTGGTATGCGTGGGAAACAGCTCCACTATAAAAAGGTTGTGTGCAAGCGAGTGTAAATGTCATCATCATATGAACTGGAAATCAGACTTCTTTCCTTGGGTGGTGTGCGGTCTTTTCCCTCAGAAGCTACAGCACTCTTTCTCTGTTGTAATGCAGAAGAGACATCATCATTATTATCATTTTAAAAAAGTGGCATCCTCTTTCAATTCATCCTTCTTCAAGCTACAACTTCCAGTTTTCAATTATTTAGGGGATTTTAGATTCACGTGAATAAGTGAAAAACATATAACAAAAAATTATTAATCATTTATGTACAATTTACTTATTTTAAACGGTTGAAATAGTAATTTAAATGGTATTTCATGACTTATACCATTTTAATACAAATTTCTCATATAAATGAAGGGAAATACATTTTTGTAATTCAGTGAAATATAGCACAGCTAAATTCTTAGTAATCGTTTTCTATATTAGTTGCTGAATATGGAGCATGCCATGTTTTTAATAAATATTTATTTTCTAAAAATTAATTTACTGCATTCATTTATGTATGTATTATATATTCAAATGAAAAAGCATTTTAAGAAAGTCAAGCAGCAGTGCATTTATCTATTTTCCAAATTTTGTACGATTATGTCAAAGAATAAAGAAAGGAAGTTTGCAAGACACATCACATTTTATAAAATTTTACGAATTATAGGCCTAATTACTTTAAATCCAATTATAATATTATTATCATTAATATTTTTTAACAATAATTATTCATTTGTGCTTCTCTAAAATATAATTTCTTTTAATAAAATAGCGACATGTACATTTAGTACATGTCGTAATTTCGAATAAATTTTATTTTCCGATTTTTTTGAATTATTAAAAAAATTGTTAAACGTACGCAACTTTATTTTAACATATTTTTATGAACACTTTTATTTTGATTATAATTAAGTTCTCTTAATATTTTTCTGTGAAGAAGTAGAAAGAAAGTTACAAAAGTCTCTAATATATAAATAAAAATTCTTTGAAACGTACATTATTTTTAAGTATGAGCTTTTTTTCCAAGAAATGATTAATATAGTTTACAACAAAATTAAATTTGAACATTTATTTTAAAATTTTGAAAAAAGAAGGTGATTAGGAGGTTTGTAGTAATTTATATTCAGAAAAAAAGCATGATATTTATATTTTATTTCATCATCAAAATTTAATATACATTTAATATTATTTGATGCGCATACTTAATGATTAAATGTCATTTCATGAGAATTTTTTTAAATATTTTATTAGATCATTCATATCAATAGGAATATTTCAGATAATATTTAATTTATAAAATTCATATATTTATTTAATCATTCATGTAATGACAATAAGCATTATAATCATTTCTATATCTGTGATAATCATAATAATTCATATATTCTCATAATAATTAATAACATTCATATATTTACAATAATGTATAAGGTTACAGTAATAATCTCTTTTATAATTAACAGTATTTGTAAAAAAGTTAATCATTTTATCACAACCACCGGAAACACATAGTAGGTTGTGTTTTTTTCTCATCTTAAAGAAAGAAATAACATTATCAAATAAAGTCATCAAAGTAATAACATCCCTCTGCAGCATAAGTAACGCGAAGTATACTAAACTTTATACAATATCTAATTAAAACGGTGACTATTTATAATCTATAACTCTACAGGTAAAATGCATCTGCGTATCGAATTATCGAAAGTCGAAAGTTTAAGCAGAGCAATAAATCAATGTAGGAAGTTTGTGAATCAAATATGCAACGGTTTTGGCTGTCCCATAAGGCCAAAGGAATGTTTCCTAAATCTATATATCTATTCCTTATAAACTTGGAATTTTCTACATCAGGAAACAGGGAATTTTGAAATTTTGAAACCTTTCTGTCTCTGCCTTATTCTAAGTAAGAAATATTAGTATTAAAAATTGAACTTTGACAAATCAATGTACAATTTCATCCAATATAGAATTTGCAGATATCAAATGAAACGCAGTTTTACAAATTTTGAGAAAAAGAAATAAATCAAAATATGTGTTAGCCTCCTATTATAAATGTAATACTGAAGATGAACCGTTGATAATTAGACGGATATATATACCATTTAAAATAGCAATTATTGATTTCATAAAATGCAATTTCAGAGATTTAAATACTATCGCATTAAATTTTGAAATTCGAAATTATAGGAAATTTTATATGAAATTATCACAATACTTATACTTAATTATTAAATGAACCAAATATGTTTTAGAGTACTTTTTTCATAACAAGATTGTTTTATTTTGAAAATCCCAAACATTCATTAAAATATTTAATTCACTTGTCATACTATGAAAAAGAAAGTAATGCCGATACAAAATCCTCCATGATATAAAAGAATTTATGAACATTTTAGCCAAAAACAATTGATATTTTTAGACTATAACCGATGTGATACAATAGAGTTTTATATAAATACTTGAAATTTATATTATTTAAAATTTATCACCAATTTCTGTCTATCAGAAACCGCATCTTATGTCTATCTTATCCTGAATTGCAGTTTTTTTTTTATTAAAAAATTAACATTATGTATACATTAAAACGATTCATTTTATGTTATTTAATACTAAATAGTTATAGAATTTCACATAGTTCATAATAAGGTAAGCCTTTTCATGAGTATTATGTTAAATGCTCTAAGAAATTATTTAGAAAACTGTTGAAGTTTTAAAATTGTGAATTTTATAATCGAATATAGGGATTTAGCTATTGAACGAACTATAAATTTTAAAGCAATGATTCTTATTTGTTTAAAAAGTTGTTAAGAAATTCACCATTTCATTACACGTTTTTAGTATTTAATTTGCTATTTGATATTGATAATTTTAATCAATCAACATCTAGCTTTCTCATTTGAAGGAAGACGCATTTTTCCTTTTGTGACCAAACTTATATTTTACTTAACCCATTTTTATCTAAGGTTAAAAAATTGGAATTTTTGCAAGAAATTTCTATATGTTAGATAAAAAAATCTAATAAAAATAACTTTTATGTAGGGGTGTTCGAAAAATGGAACAGTAAACATAAATGGGTTAATTTTGTTGTTTCCTTTATGGTTTGTCTAATAAATTAAAAATCAATCTGGTATTTCTCATCAGGTTTCAACTTAATATATTTCATATTATAGTATGATGCCAAAGTGCTATTATTTTGTAATTTTTGCTATTGCTTCTGTACGAATATATAAAAAATTCTAAATATTTATTTTTTATTCTTTAATGCCATTTTACATGAATTTTTTTCCTAATTATTTGACGTTAAAAGTGTTTTGCAAAGTGGTTAAGATTGTTTTTTATTATGATAAGACGAGATTATCTTTTATTATGATATTGGGGCTTTTACAATTTGGAATAAATTAATTGCCATTTGTTATTTAAATTAATTAGAGCAATAACTGAATAAATTAATTTGAGTTGTTAGAAAAAAACTCTTGATCGCATCACATATGGAAAGCCTATGAAATCCAAATTGAACATTTCCCAATTCAATTTTTTAAAATAAAGATAAACAGATACATTTTATCAACAATTAAAAAGATAAATAAAAGTCTGGGCTCAAAGTATGAAAATGTTATCTCTGCTATCAAAGCGAAATTCTGCGATTGAATAACGAGTTGGAATTATTGATGATAAATATTCCATCCTCCAAATGCTTCCATAAGCAAAACTTTAGCACATGATGCATAGCTTCATTAAAAAAAATCACTGTCAAACATCTTTAAATATGCAAATGGTATTCCTGAACGATTCTTCATCCTTTTGGGGGAAATAAATGGAAGTCCTTTGCTCAGCGATAATAAAAAAAATCGATATACTTATCAGTCCCAGTTAAATAAACGCAGCAGAGAAAACGAAATCCGCACCATTGAAGCATAGTACCGACATTGGACGTGTCTCATCCTCTGCCATCTGTAGTTCCACGTCCTCGTTAATGAGAAAACCAGGCTTCAGGTTGTTTTTCAGTGCCAACTAATTACAACGGGAGCTCAATTTGTATCCGGATTTAATTACAGGTATTCCCCTGTGCTGTTCTAAAACCGATTATTGAGCAGAGTTCTATTTTCTCTGGAGCGATAAGAAGATGCATTCATTCAGGACTGTGATGGAGCTGCACAGAGGGACGCTGGGGAGGGAGGATAGACGAGATCCCCGCATCAACGCATCATTAGCAAACAAGCCTGATCATAATGGCTTGAAATCGAAAGGGGGTAGGGGAAGAGGAACTGCCTAAAAGTATCTGCTCCAAAGATTGGTCGGTTGCATGTTATCGGATGTTTTGATCTCATTTCTGCGTGAATGGGATGCTTTTCGTTTCTAGAGAGATTTGCAAGGATTTCACAAGTCATTTTGCTAAATTGTTTTTAATGAATTTTAACATAGTGCAATTAACATTAGTGGAATTACAGTCTTCTGTGAATCTCTATCTAATGAGTAGTTTCCTTAACATTATTTGCTACAGTAAACTCAAAAAGAAATATATTTATTTAGTATGTGATTATATAATTTCATGGTTTAGCCAAGATAAGAAAAGTGATTAAAACTACTATTTGCATTTTAGGAGTAAGGTTACGGTGATTGTTGGTTAAGGTATACAGCGTGACTAATCGGGTTTCCAACCTTTTTTATCATTAATGATTAGCTATTTCATAGCTATGACTCTTTTGTTATTAGAAGACATGATTTATATGTAACATTGACATAAGATAGATAATTTTTTCATCTTATTAACGAAAACATTTATTTTGATTGATCTCATATTTGATTAAATAATCAGAGGATCCATTGAGATAAGGAAAATTTCAAAAATTAATCAGTTTAATATTGGTGCAAAAATAATTAAAAAAAAGTTTTTACAGTTACAGTTATCAGAAATACTATTCATCAATATATGGTGTGATATAATTAAACTATTCATGAAAATTTTTATTTTTACTGTTTTCAAAAAGAAAGTAATAATTGATAGCATAACAACGATTTCTGAGTAGGATGCCGATAGTTATTCAATGTCCCTTTAAACAATAATTAGTTTTAATTCCTTATTTTTAAAGAATCTGTAATATACATAAAAGAAAGCAAAGAATGTGGCGTTTCATGTTGGCTAATACAAAATTAGGGAATTATTTCCACAGAATTTTATTCAAATATTGCATTCGGGGCTTATAATATAAGTTAATTTTTTTTAACATATAAAAACTTCTTCATTGATGCATATACAGATGAGAAAAGATTATTTTTTAAAAGATGCCAAGTGGCTGTTGTACTTTCGATAGTTGTTCTCCATGCGTCTAAATACATTACATCAAATAAAGGAACGAATATCATCATCTTCAATGATTGTTATTATACGGCTGCTATATATATATATATATACTTTAAAACTAACACCATAGGATTTGATTTTTTAAGAACTCATTTTCTCTTTTAACTCTCATGAACAAATAAATTAATACCACTAATCCAGCATTTTTTTCATTTAAAATTTGCTTCATAATGTTCAAAAACAAAGAAACTAGAGAGACGAATACAAAATGTAAAAAAAAACTAATAATATCATCCACCAAAAGTAGAAAATCATATATTCATAAGTTTGTCAAGAACAAAAAAAATGTATTCTGACAAACATAAATCCGATGGTAGCTTTGTATTGTCCATCCAGGTAATCCTCGACTACGCAATAAGGGATATAGCATAGTGGGAAAGATGCCAAAGAGAACAAGAAAACTTAGAATGGAATGAAAAAGCACTCACACACACGACTAAGAAATTCAAAATAGGATATAAAAAATACTTAGCGAATTCTAGTTTGAGTTTCGCCTTATCTCTCTCCTTCCTGAAGGAAAGAATGGAGGAGAGGGGGTGGGCGGCTGAGAGAAAGGGAATAAAAAAATATGTGGATGAAAGAGAACCTAATTTGAAAAGTTGGTGTGAGCATTCGAGTGTAAATGCACTCAAGTCCTAAATTCAAAGCAGGGTGGTGTTTGGGGGAGGAGGGAAAGGGATGATAGTGCTGAGAAAACGGAGATGGGGAAGGATCTGATTCCCACCGTGTTGTGTGCAAATCTGGAAGGGCTGACGAACTCTGTTCTGGAAGCCTCCGAAATGAATAGCTGGCAGACGAGCAGTTATCCCTTCTTCCGCTTGGAGCGGGTCGCGAGGCGATCGAGCGGAATCCATTTGAAAAGTTCTTCCGAATTACCTCTCAGGAAACAAGAATGGTAAGAATTGTTATTTCTGGAAGTAAACACATACCACTCTTGGATCATTAGAAGCATGATTGAAATCTTAACAACTGCAGAGCTTCATTTTAGCTCTATATTAATTGATCTTGGTCAGATTATATGCTAGGAAGTCAGATTTTGTTCATTTAAAGATAGCAATAAATTAGATATCGACATATAGAGAGGGTTCTTTATGTTATGTGAAAAGTATTTTTAATTAGTATTTGATTTGAATAGTGCTTCCTAATTACCTCTCAGGAAATGAAAAAGGGGAAGAATTGTTATTTATGGGAGTAAACACATACAACTCTTCTATTACTAGAAGCATGATGGAAATCCTGAACAACTTGGTGATGAAAAAGCTGTGAGGTAGATAGTGTAAACTTTTTTGACAAAAAAAAAATCATCATTAAGAAAATCCTCATTTGTTATAAAAATATATCTTGATGAAAATACCTGATTATACCGTCTATTTATATTTTTTTAAGGAAATTAGCATGTGCTATGCATAGAAAATTGAAATGATATCTGAATTAAAAATTAAGACACAGAAACTAATTTTTTTAGGTTCTAAAGTTAATAGATTTCTTGAAAATTTTCTTTAATTTATGTAGTATATTTTTATCAATACCTGGCATATTTTTAATTCATAAAACAAATTAATTTGGTTTCAGTATTATTAGAATTACATTTTATTACTCTATCAAGGAATAGCATGTCAACAAAGCAATTGCATAATGGGATACAAGTTATTTATCATTAAAAACTAAACTGTCCTGCCATGTAAAACTATTTCGTCTAATTTTCCTATTGATTTCCAAAAGTTTTTATCAGTAATTGCAAAATAAAAGAAATTGAACAATTTAAAACGTTGTATAATTAAGAAGCCCTTTCAAAACTTAACGATTCGATGCTAAATTATTTTTATTTAATTGAAAAAATGCTATTTACTTAAATAAGTCAAAAAGAAAGCAAATTTAAACACACACATAGTGCACAATTAAACTTCAGTAATTAAACTACGTAATTACATATTAGAAGCACAACTTAGCAATTTTATTCAAATTACTTAATGGAGAGAAGTTGCATAACGATATTAACGTCGTATTATATAGAAAAAATACTTTTTTTCTTCTAACAAAACGCGATCAGTGCGTTTTCGGCCAGCAAATGGTTCACTAAAACTCGACTTTAAAAAGAAAGAAACAATAGTAAAATACTTAATTAGCTCTTAATTATCATTAAAAACATTTTATCTGAATTTTTTTTCCGTGTAAGCCCTTTTCTCAATTACTTAGATTTTTATTATAAAAACAATTTCTTTTGAAACGGATCCATTAAGATTCATTTAAGAAATAGTGTTACGCAAATTAACCTGAAACTTCAATTAGGTGAATGACGTACAAAGACTTTAAGCCAAACAAAGATAAAAGGAAGTTTTAAAAACAGACCGAATGGTTTTTAATTGATATTTTTCAATTGGAGATTTTTTTTTCTTTCTATTCGTCAAGAGTCTTTAAAATTCGAGACATCTTGAATTCGAGTACTTTTCGAAAGGACCAGAAAATGTCAATGGCTTCTTGCGGTTTATATGAAGATATATTCTTTCAAAGAATATTCGGCTTATGATACGTAATCACATTAACATAAAAACAGGGCGATTATGATTAAACTTTCCTTATAAGCAGTATCCTAAAACACAAACAGGTGAATGGATTATGTCAAAATGTTCATTAACCGGAAAATTATCAAATTTACAATTACATTTTGGGTACAAAAGTGATCAACATGGAATACAGAAAACAATATTAACAATTCAGAACAAGAATTAAAACACTGGAAACTCCGTGATGTTTCATGTACGAAACATCGCAACTAATCAGTTAGGACCTTCTGTTGAATTGCACATCGATTTGAAACTTTGCATGTGAATGAAGGTGGTCACTTGGAAAACCTTTCTCTACAGCACACTGGATAGGATTAGCAAATACTCCTCTTGTGTAAATTCGTCCTAATCTCTTCTTGTTCCTGTAAATTAAACTTTTATTTATTTGTGCTTTTTTCTTAGACAGCGTAATGTTATTTTTCCTTACTTTTACGAAATGTTGTTCAATTACAATGTGTTCAGAAACTAATCAATAAACATTAATATTATTTCTATATTCTGTTTCGATTGTTCATTGTGTTAAAAATAATGTTCTTCTGGAAAAGGTTTCTTTTGATGGATATTTTTACCAAGTTTTTTCGAAATTCCTTGAGGGCATCTCGTATATAGTCTATATACTAAATTTCGTTGCAATCGATTCACCCATTCATGCAGTAGGATGCTGTTTATAGGGGAAGTTTAATTATAACCACTCTGTATTTAAAAACAAATTGATTTATTTTTAGCCTTGCTTTTATAGTAACTAGATGTACAATACATTCATATATTATTACCAAATGCAAGATATTTCCAATTTCATTTAAAGAACAACTGCTTATGTAATGAAAATCTAGTTGATATTTTAGCAATAAGTGTCACAGAAGTTAAATATTTCAAGATTATAGTTAAAACTTTAGTTCATTATTATATTTGAATATCGCACATTTATAGTATAAACAAAAGCAAAATAAGTCAATGAAATTTAGCTTCTAAAGAAATCCAAATAAAGTGTTCTTGATCCACTCATTTTTCCGATCCAAATTCAAACACACGAACATAATACAGATCATTAAGTAATAGAAAATTATCCTACTTTACACAGAAAAAGAGCATTTAAGAAATATACACCAACTTGCTTTGAATATTAATTTATTAAAATTTTATCGTTATTGTTGCTTTTATTATTAAGTTTCTACTGTTTTTCTGACTATCCGAATAAAATTAAAAAGTTCAGGATCAAATGGAAGGAATAATCAATCCATAACACTGACCAGTACAAGAGAAAGGTGAAGAAATTTACTGAAATTAATAATAATAATGAAAGATCATTTAAAATAGTTAAAAAAGTCAATATAAAAAATTAATAGATGTCTCTAGTCTATTTTAGGGATTTTTGGAATCCATTTAATCGTTTACTGTAAAATTGTTATTACAGAAAGTATACATTGCCGTTGATTAGCCAAAACACATTTCTCAGTAACATATAAGCCTGTGATCTTTTTTTTTCTTCCAGTAGTCATTATATAGTTTATATGATTAAATATATGTGATTACGGATATCAACATTTTTATTGTTTGTAATAATTTTGCTAAACAAATTGAGTGCAATAATTTTAAATCATCAAAATACAATAGAATTATACGATGAGAATGACATAATGAAATTCTGAATGATAAACTAATGGTATTAGTTATGGTACTTTAAGAGTTCGCTTACAGATCAGTCAGTGATTTAAGTGGAGTTTTGTGTTTTCAGTAGAGCCCAGAGTGTGGGCTACTTCATGCGTCACATCTTTTTTTACTGAGGGGGTGAAGTCACACACTTCACAGATAGAAAAACCATATCCTAATTGAGGCTCGAAACCAGGTCTACAAGATCATGGGGATGACGCTCTCTCCTTTGCCAGATCACCAGCGAGTTATTGAGTAGTTCGAACAAAGGAATTTCGAAAAATATCTTTCCAGTAAACCATATCAAAATTTAAATGAAAGACTAAAAATATATTTCAATGATATTCATATATTGATAACTAATTTATTTTAATTTTTCTTACTAGGATACTGTTATTTAATAAGTAAAGACTTAAAATATATAGTTCATGATTAATATCCGCTATTACCACACTTCTCTTGTAAAAAAGAAAATATTGTAGATGAATACAAAAAATTTCTTTGAAAGATTGACTGACAGCCTACAGAAAAAAATCAAGTACTTGCATTCGTTCACGAGAGAGTCGAAACATTATTAAAAAAATATAATCTATAAATAAAATTCGAACTTTTCAACCGCAGCAGTGGATATTGCCATAAGTAGAAAAGGTCCTCCCTCTCAATACTATCGATCCAGAAGAAGATTATTTCTGGTTTTTTTTGTGGATCGAAGCACCGATGATTCGAATTCTGAAGCAAGTGTATCCGATACAAGCGGGAGTATTTCGCCGCCGTCAAAACACTGTCAATTCCTTTTCTATCCGCAGAATATTTCTCGTCTTACGTGACCACAATTGTAAAATGAAAAAGTACTTAAAGGAAAAGCTCTTGCATTTTATTTTCATATCATAAATAGAGCAGAAGAGTGTGTGATACCGACTCTGGATTTTTCGAAATTGACTTTTTAAAGGAAATTGGAGACGTAAAAGTAGTCGAGAAAGAAGTTTTTCAACTAAAAGGCACTAGGACTGTCCTTGCATTCTAACATAGTACTTAAAAAGCTATTTATTCTGAGATCTTAGTTTAAATTGTTATACTGTAGCTAGTTTTAAAGAAACTGAAATCTATCGATTTTTTTTGTTACAAAATCAGGACAAGCTTATTATTCGAATTGGAGTTCGTACATCACATCTAACCATAAGTTTAAGCTATATAAATAAAAATTTTACTGCTTTGTTATCCATATCATTTTTCCCTTATTATATCCATATCCTTTTTCCCTTATTATTCCCTTTTCCCATATTTCAAAATGTCTACATGAATTCTTCAGAAAGTTATTCCACTTAATTTATTGATGATTCAGTTAGTTTATTTCAGTCTTTTGATTCATTACTTTTTTTCCTTATAAAATCAAGAATAATTATTTATGTTAACTATAGTCCGTACATCGCATCCAATCATAAGGTTTTTAGAGATATATAAATTAAAATTCTACTTCTATATTGTTTATATTCTCATTCCTCTACTCCTGTATTGTGTATGTTCTTATTCCTCTACTGCTGCATTATTTATATTCTTATTCCTCTACTGCTGTATCGTCTATGGTCGCATACTTTTACAGTCTATATATTATATTCCTGTCCAAGATGTCTACATGAATTCTTTTGAATATTATACCATTTAGTTTATCTATCAAAATAATCTTACAGAAAAGTTAGAAATTTTTCTGAAATCAAATTTGCGATTAAGTTCCTCATAGCAACGGTTATTTCTTGTATGGTGATTTTTAAAATCTAAGTACACTTGAAATAAGACGCATAATCTCAAAATTTTATGTATTCAAAAGAGAAGAGAAAAATTGATCAAATGAATAGAAAATGTTATGAAAAAAGATTTTTATTTTTATTTTCGTACTTGAATTATTTGCAATAATTTATTTTATTATTTTAAAATAAGAATCCAAAGGTATATGCTAATTTTACATGGCTGTGTCTATGGTTTTACCCTATTCAATTATTTCTTATATTTTATTTATGAAAATTCCTTTTCAAATTAAAATGTAAAAGAGTTAAATTCATTTGAATATATATTTTTGTTAATTTTGGCACTATAACAACATAAATTCTTTTAAGACGTTAAATTCATGCTCTTTTTTCCTTAATTTTGACTCAACTTCAAAAATGCCATCTAAAGTTCAATAATTATCCAATAATAGTCAGAGAAATAATCAAAATTCAACACAGATGAAGTAGAGGTAACTTACTTTTTAATAAATTTGAAGATTGCTTGACTTTTTATAAAAAATAGAAGAATTTTATTCATACTGTGCAAATATTATCCTATAAAATTTTATACAGAAAATATCAAAATTCAACACAGATGACATAGCTGTAATTTATTTATCCTTAAATTTGAAGAATAAATATCATTTCATGAAAACAGAATATATATATTTGGTATTTCTACTGTGTGAATATTATCCTATGAAATTCAATACGGAAAATATAGCAATATATAATAAAATAGATGTAACTTATTTATTTATAAATTTGAAGAACTAAGACTTTTTACGAAAATAGAAATTTATTATTCCTACTGAACGAATATTATCCTATTAAAATTGATACATAAAATATCAAAATACAATAGAGATAATATAGATATATTTTATTTATAAATAAATTTGAAGAACGAGCGACTTTTTACTAAAATAAATATTTTTGAACGTTTTAATGAGTTTTATTTTGAACCTATAAAAACAATGGGTTTCAAAATAAAATCAGAAAGACGTGGAGGCTAAAGTATTTATGCCCATTATTTTAAGATTTTTTTTTCTTTTAGTATGAAATAATAGGGTTTGTGTTTTATCTGATTCGCCATTTGACTAATAAGATTTGTGTATGGTTTTAAACTTTATACTAACTATACAAATTCATTTAAATCATCAGTCAATAATTCTATACAGTGGAAATATGTGGCTTTCAAATTTTAAATAAGCATTAAAATACTATTTTTTAAGCGTTCCAATTTCGGTATATACTACATTGATATATATGAGATTTGAAAATTGATTTATTAAGAATTTTTAGTATTTGAATACTATTCCTGAGTGAGCGATAGTACTTTTCAGTTATGCGTCAAAAATTATTTTCATTTTTGATTTTTGTGATGAACCTATTTCAAATTTCTGACTAGCTTGAAATATTTTGCTGAAGTCATTCTGATTAAGTTAATTTCCGGATATCAAAACCATGACTAATTAATCAGATATTCGCTTTCGAAATGTCAATATTACATCAATATGAACTAATTAATTTAAACACTTCAATATCATTAAGTTATGCAAACGAAACCTGATCCCTTTCCATTTGGGATGCGTCCCCGTAGGTGCCTGTAAATAACACGGTGGGAACATCGGCCAACTTTACGATATAGGATGCAATAACCGTAGCTTATATTAGCAACTGGGAAACATTCGCGTACACTATAAATCTGTGGGATGGATACTTTAGTGGCTACTCTGGAGAAATTTGGGTAGCTGTAACGCTCGTTGAGTGTCAGCTTTAATGTCTTATGATTCAATGGAACTCGGATCGTTTGTAATCTGGATCAACAAAGTGGTGAACGTAATCTTCCTGCAGCTCGAAAACTATGGAGATTTTCTGCAAATGATGCCTTCTAATCTTGACTCTTTGTTATCAAAACCATTGAAAATTAGGAAATTGAATTCAGAACGCAAGTTGGTGAAATTTTGAATATTTACATGTTTTTCCAATAAATATAGCTAACGTGTTGGGTGTTATTTTAATAGCATAAATTATTTAAAATGCAAATTTAAGAACTAAATAAATTAATGTATATTAGAATTTTGAATATATGAAGAAATTCATTTTATTAAAAGGATAACTACCTTTATTTATCATTATTTGTAAAAGTGACTAAAATAAAAAATTTTTGCATACCTAGAGAATTTTTTGTAAAAACAATTTTAAAAATGCTATACAAACAAACATTATCATAAAAATTAAACCAAATGATTTAAATATTCACTAAAATTTCAATAAACATCAATTTATGGACAATTTATTTAGAATTTTGAAGTAAAATTCAATTTAAATGATTCAGTTTGGTTGATTATGTTTCTGAATTGTCGCATTTTTTTTAATTCACTATTGTTTATCTTCAAAACTTCGGAAATAAAAAACAATAAAAAACTCCTGTCTGTATTCTTTATAAAAGTAATCATTTTCGTATATTCTGCTCATTTGTTGTTTTTGAAAACAATGGGATATTTAATAAATTCTACATTAGGCAAATAAAATGCATTTACATTTGCTAATGTTTAATACACATTAACTTTTAAAATAAATGGAATAAAGTGGTTAATATTTAATTTATAATATTTCACGAGAATAATGTTTCGCAAAATCCAGTAAATCATATTTTTAATACTCTATTTTGTTGAACAGTTCCTCTTTTTTGCATTTCTAATACTGGAAGCTAAAGTTAAAAAGCTTTAAATTGGCATTTTGCAACTATTGTATGCTGTATCGAAATAAGAAATATTTAATGGTATTAGTTTTAGAACAGATATATTTCTCCTTTAATCTGCTACTTTGACTGAAATAAATGCTGAGTAATGGCAAATTAAAATTGCTTTTAATGGAAAAGTGATTGAATCGATAACGTTTACAAAGTGGGAAATTAAAAAGTTAGTCTAGATTCAAAGGTCTATATAGGTCATAGTGAATATATTTTTCACTTCATTACCTTCAACGTAGCAAAAAAAATATTTTATGTAAGATATTTTATTATTATTCCCAGATCAACTTTCTTTATTTTCTCATATTTGAAATATATAAAGAGAAATGATTTTTGTTTTCGAAAAATTCGAAATAGGAATTAAGACAAATCTCTTCGTTTCAGATCTTCCTAATACCATAAAAACACTTTTTTGAATTTTATCAATGTATATGTGAACCTAATAATTCAAAATCGCTTTAGATTAGAGAGTAAACATTTGGTAAATGAGCTTTCAGGAAAATTTGAAGATAAATACCAAATTTTAAAATAAATCAATTCAGAGGGACCTCGTCTATCCATCTTTCAGAATTGAAGTTACAAGATAGCATGAAAAGGAAGAACCAGTAAATCCATCAAGTGAATGACTGTCTACTGGATTACATTTTCAAATGCTTTTAAATATAACAAAGTACTGCGGTGATTAAAATATATGAAATTTCATATGAAAGTTTTTATCATGTTCTGTTGTAGTTCTGTAGCAAATTTTGGTTTTAATCAGTCAGAAAAAAAGACCGTCAAATGCATTCCTGCTTTCTGATGATTTACGTTAATAGTATACCAGGTTACCAATAACTAAATATTTTAAATTACTGGGCGTTTTTGTAACTAATGATCTCCAAAGGTATGTGCTTAGTGAAAAATTAGAACATTTTCTAGGCAGTGTACGCAAAAGTTGCAGGAAAACCAACTTTATTAGTTTCAATATTGCAGACCATGATCATAGAAATAATGTTGGAATTTCATCCCATTATTATCAATTTAAAAAGTAAAAGGCGATCTTGGGTTGTACACGATTTTGAAAGACATGATAAAAAAGACCGAAAGCGTGGGGTAGGGGTGCCAATTCAGATGTCGTCCTCGTCATCTGGCCACGGTTCAACATTACAAGGTCCGTTCCAGAACACTCCTAGTGTTGCTTTATAAACAGAACATAAATATATCTAAACTGAAAACGATAAATGAAAAGCGTTAAACAATTTTATTTTATTTTGTCCTTTACTGTCCATATTCACTGCAGCATCTAATAATATGCTGGTGATATTTCAAAGATGTAGGTTTATTAAAAATCATGCTGAAATCAAACTATTTCATCATTTTCAATGTCAAATGAAAACTATTTTTAGTCACCTGTCTTGAGGTCTTAATGATACCATATGCTAAAATATAAGTATATAAATACAGATTTCAAATATTATCAGATTTTAAAACATAATCATTTTCATCGTCGTATTACGTGAAGAACTACCTTAGAGTAGTTCCCATTTAATTGGAAAAACAATTTGTAAATAAACCTTACTATCCATTATTTGTATTTCCCCAAGAAAACAATTATAACATTTTTATGTTTTCAAATACATGATGAGATTTGTTTCCAAACCACGGACATATTACAGAAATTTAAATTAATTCATATCAATTTTCTCATCTTAATATCTCATTGTTCATGTGTATAATACACACATGGGGAAAATGTCTACGGTTCTTTTTTAAAATGAAAGTTGAGAGTTTTAAAAATGGTTCCCTGAAAAGCATTTCTGGAAAATTTAACAAAGCAAAATATTTGAATGTATCTACATATCTTATAGTTCCCCTCGAAGAATTTCAAAAACAATACCATTAAGTAGAACTACAAAAAGCTCTCGTAGAAAACAAAAAAAATATTTCTGTCATGTTTCTCCAATATATTATGTCCCATTCAAAATCCAAAGAAGAAAAATATATGCTCGTATTTTACGCTAATAACAGGATTACTTTCATACACCAAACGCTTTGAAGCTTTTGTGAACTATTGTTTGGAAGGATGAAACCATTTTTGTTTTTCTCCTTTTAAGTAAGATTGCAATAGACGGATCACTTTCTTTGTATAAAAGCGGATCCTTGGTTTTTAGAAAAGATGTTTAGAAATGAAAAGTTCAAAATAGCGATAAATATTAAACAACATCGAAAATGTTGTTTATTTTACTCAAAATAATGGATGGTTATTTTGAACATAAAAAAGGAAAGACATATTTTTAAATGTAGGTGGATGTGAGGGTATTGGTTGGTTATTGTTTGCATTATTTTATCATTTCATTATTTAAAAAAGTTGTTTGATATTTACCAAGCATATTTTAACGAGGAAAATATGCTTTTCGTTCTTTTACTTTATATTCATTATTTTAATCATTATTATTAATAATCATTTTAAGGAAATTTAGCTTGTAATTGTGATGATTAAATCAAATATTTTTCATTGCAGAATGGATAATCTATAAAGATCATTTTTATAAATGTAACTTATTAAATGCTCACAAATTTTAATGCTTAATTAATAACAATTATACTGTTTGTCTATTAGTTATGTTATTACTTTAAAATTTATTTTATCAATACTACAAATGAAGAATGTTTTCAAATTAAAAATTAAAATATTATAGAGTAAGGTTGTAAAAGAAAAATGGATAATAAGTAATCAATAAAAAATATACTAAATAATTAATTAAAAATAAAAATTAATCAACAAATCATTTAGAGATTTTACAAATTATATAAATAAGATGATTAGAATTTTAATGACTTATTAATACATTAAATTTATCAATGCCCAAGACAGCAAAATACTAGATGCTCGAGAAAAATCTCATCTTTTATTAGCTTTTTAGAACAGTAATTATCGAAAACAGTAATATATGAAAATTATTAATCTAATTTTCGTTCTATCGTATATCTTTATATATAATTATATATAGAATGATAGATAATCAAGTATATTAATTATATATAATTATATATCATTATTTATAATAATATTAAGATTTTTTAAAATTGTGAAGGATAAATAAACTAGTAATTTGCAAATTGACAATTCAATTTTCCCAGGAGCACAAAATAATTCTTTTCATCATGTGGGAACATGTAAATTTGAAAAAGTTGGATTGTGTTTTAGAATGTGCAAGCACAGATGATATCTAACTCGTATATCATCCTTAATGATTGATTGAATATAGTAGTCACTTTTCATAATGTTAATTATTTTGAGCTTTAAAATTGCCATCCTTTTGTACGTTATACTTAGAAAACACTTTTTTGAAATTATCAAAATAACGCTACTGTAATGCAAAGCAATGCATTTAATTCACAAACTTGAATATAAACATATGTTCGTAATTCTAATTTAAGATAACTTATTTAAATCTAATAATTTATTAAAAATGGAAATTTAACGTTTCAGCTCATAGGAATTTCATTTCGATATTTTACCTAACTGGTGTTATTTTTGAATGGACATTCATTTATTTATCCATAACATTAATATGAAACTGTTGATTAGTATACATTCATAATACTGCAAATATAGTTCGAGTAATAGTTTTAAATATTCTAACATCACAAATAAAATAGCTGAAAGATATAATATTAAAAATTTAAATCAAGAATTGAAATTAGGTTCCAAATTCATGTAAATTCCAAATTCAAATTAATATATATATCTATATTCATATAACGCCTATATTCATATAAAATTTAAAATACTACATTTATAAATATTTCATCGACTAATGTGATCGAGTTATATAAAAAAAAAAAACTTTAGTTAATAAAAGTTGTATATGAAGGAAAATCTTCTAATGGTTCGAAGAACGAATTAAAAAAAAAAACTTATACAATGTACCAAAAATTACATTTGAGAAATAAAATTATCATTCAAATATTGTAATTATTTTGCTCATTTCATATAAAAGTAAAATAAAATAAAAATTCAAGTAAATTTGCTCCTAACAGGAAAAAAAATTAATACAGGAAAATTTATCTCTAAGAGAGATAAGTTTTCCTCGTAATATAAAGGAGTGTATAGACAGAGACCTTATAATGATTCTTGAAACGACGTTTTCTCCTATAAAAGAATGAACTACAACAAAATACGTGAGTTCAACAATCTTATAAAGCATGCAATTTGAATATTTTCCTAACATTATAGGAAAATAAAATAGTTAAAATAGATTGTGTGGAGCATTCGATCGCATATTTCGAGACACAATAAGAATGGGAGGAAAATTCTCTTACTTTAAAAAAAAAATGCACCCACAGCATATGTCGAGGACTCGACTCTGGTACGCGATCGCAATTATTTGCCAAACATTTTATACAGATGTACGAAGAAGAACGTATTATTACTTTTCCAGACCACATTTTACGTGTACCTACTTCTCAAACTTCGCCCATTCCAAGCCGGGAGAAACCAGCAGGTACACTCGTCCTCTTTTCCCGGAATAGCGGAAAATTGCTACCCAATGCACGGAACGAATCAAACTAGGAATAAGAAAACACGGAAGCATCAATTTGCCAAAGGCAAGCTCCTACAATAATTGCTACACACGGAATCGTACGGAATTTCCAGTTATGGAAAGTTTCCCATTACTGAAAAGGTAGTCGCCTCCAGCACCAGGGGTATCGTGTAGGTATGCCATGGAGAGTGGAACAAAAAATAAAGAAGAAAAAAATACTAACAAAATATATTTACTCAGAAAGGAATCGAAGTAAGCAAAAAATAAAGAAGAAAATAACATTTTAGGAGGTGGATAAAATCGTATCGCCTCGCATAAGCAAAAACAAAATAAAGTAGAAAATGATGAGTTGCTTCCCGATTTTTTTCCATTTCTCTTTTTTTCTGTCTTACCAAAAAAAAAAAAAATTCGTTTACATTTTATGAGTTTTTTGATTGATAAAGAGTGCCAAACTTTACTGTCTAATGTACGCTCTAATATTTCACATAAACTTTTGGCCTTTCTATGTAATTTTTATATTATAGTTCTATTTATTCAAATTTAACTCCATAAATCATTCTGTGACCTCAGGAAAACAAATTTACATGCAAAACTGAGCGCGATTACTCCGAGATTCGAAATGTGTTTAGTGTTATTATTCTGCCCTGAACAAAAAGACAGGTAGTCAAACTAAGAAATGAATAATTGTTCTTATGTTTCGTTTGCTTACTAACTATTATAACTAAATTACTCAAAAATAAATCATAATTATGTCGATGAATATAAATTTAAAAAGCCCTCAATATATCTCGCTATATATATATTGTAAATAGAATTAATTAAGGGAAAATTTTAGATTAACCATTAACTTGATTTCATATTAATTAAATATCCAATTATTTAAATGAACTTATATTAATGTATTATAACATTATATTAATATATAATAAACAAATATTAATTTGAAATGTAAGTAGTCATTCTCTATATTTTCAATAAACTGAATTGGTATGGTAAAATTGGAGCTTAACATTGATTTCAGCATCCTATAAAGTAAATATTTTAATATTTTTCAAAAGTTTTTTTATATATTCTTTGATTATAAAGATGTGAAATTCGGAATAATACATAAAAATTTAACTTCAATATTATTTCAATAATAATAAAAACAGAATTTCTCTGCAATTCGTGTGATGCATAAAAAAATAATTATATAATTTCACATAAATTACTCTTTTCTGTAATCATAGCTTAATCAAGTGCTTTATGTTATTATTAATCTGTTTCTAAATTTGTTTGGTTTTGAACAGGAAAAGAAATCATCTAACTTTATATGATTTTTCTATTTAATGTAACTGAAAGTACAATACTAATTTTATGCCCTTTTATCTTATTGAAAAATTGTTCCATTCCAGTTAAAATAAGTACTCCAAATACAATTAACATGTCCTTAGTATAAAATAAATTAAGGATTTGTTATAGTAAAATCAAAAACTAAGTGGCTTTAGAATGATGACATTTCAATATGAAAAAGATCCAAACGATCATAAAAATGCTTTATAATTCCCTGAAGAAACAATTCAGTCTTCTTTTTGAATTATTATTTCGCATATTTGAAATAATCGATAAAAATTCATTCAAAAATAAATACTTGAATTAAATATTCAAATAATTCTATTCAAGTATTAAAACATTAATATTTAGAATACAGATTAATAAATAATTTCCAACGCCGAATGTTTAACATCACTAAAACTTTTTCTGTTCATTATAATGCTTTTCATTATAAGTGGAATTTAAAATAAAAAGAAATAAAGGCTATTCACTGAGCAAGTTCATTCATAAAAGTTAAAATTGTATTTTATGTGCTCATTTGTTTACTTTTGATTTCAAAAACGTTTTTTGAATTAGAAATAATTTTTGCATAAATCATTTTGTGTACATTTATAATATATATTTGAGTTATAAAGTCTTATAGACTTACTACAATCTAATCAAATATTTCAAATACAAAATATGATACAAATTTCTTTACGAATTAAAAAGTGCTTATACATTTTCTTAAATTTTATCAAATCATATCAATATTACGAGTGAAGGAAAACCATTTGTACTTTGAAAATAAGTACACATTTTAGTTCCATATATTTAATTAATGTAATACAACTTCCAAAACCCCAACAATTTAAAACTACGTGGAGGATAACATTAGATATTATATTTGCGATTCTTCTATGATCCATAAGAATGATTATATAAATATAATTTGATTGCTAATAGTATAATAATATTCAAAGGGCATACATCACCCTATAATAAGCAAAAAAAATTTAAATAAATAAGAAACTACACCTACGGCTTTAGAAATAGAGAATTGTTAACCACTTGCGTTTCGTATAATTGTATGTTTTGGTATAATTGTGTAATAATAAGCATTAATAATAATCTCCAACAATATATGATATTTTAGTACTCAAAAATACCCTATTTTTAATCACATTTTCATCCATAAGATTTTTTCTAGATAAATTATCCTTTTTTCATTTATAATCCATAATTTCAGGAGACTTAAAATTTCTTATTTGTGAAAGCAATAAAATACGAAATAGTGCTGAATTTGAACCATGACGACCCCTATGATAAAAATTTCTTTGATCATAAGCAATGTTCATATGATAATACATATAATCATATTAAAAGATTGCATCCATATAAATTAAAATTATACTGTGATTAAGACATACACTAAATTGAGGTGCGTTTATATTCTTTACTTATGATTAAAATATATATTATAAAACTGAACTTAATGGAACGTATATTATAAAATTAAAATCATTGTCTTTTACAATAAAGGATATTGATCGACGAAGTCATACTATTCTGTATTTCAGGGAATATGTGACGATAAAGGATATTGCTTGAAGAGGTCATATTATTCAGAATTTCATAGAATATACAGTGCAATTTTTAATGTATTAGGGAGATATATTTGGCCTTCCTTCTCCTAATCAGTCATTCTCAACGACTCGCATTAAAAATGACCGAGAAGAAAATTTCTCAAAAATGGGTTTCAAGATTAAGGTCAACTCAATGGTGAAGCAAACAACATCAATTAGCAAGAGTCTCCCGTCGCATCAGTCAAAGACTTGGTGGCACTTGCTCATTAAGGTTAATGAGTGATATCCCTGCGCTGTTGCTGAAAACGATCCCTCTCTCAAGATAGCCACATTAGCTGAAATATGAGTTTACTTGAGAGGAAGCCGTGATATCAGCGAGCGTGCATATTTCGGAAAAGCTGCACTTTGTCTTTTTTCACGGATCGATTCGCAATTACAGTTTTACTTACCATAAAGTGAGGCAAAGGTAAGAGAAATGGTTAGGTGACTTGGATACAGGAAAGCTAATGGTTTTGCAGTTTTAAGAAGTTTTAAAATGAATATTTCATCTGTATTGAAATATATATTTGTTGAGTTCTGAGTTTGCTGGGAGAGAAAATCGTGATATCAATGAGCATGCATGTTTTAGAAACGATGTAGTTTGCCTGTTCTCTAGAATCAGTTTTCATAAAATGATAACAGATGTAGGAGAAATAGTGACTTGCATTTAAAAAATATAAAGGTTTTAACAGTTTAAAAAGGTCAATAAAGAAACATCGATGACTTTGAAATTTTTAAGACGTTTCTAGGTATGTTCTCAAGAAGACCATAGTTTTTTTTTAGGCTTTGAATTTTTTTTTTTTTTTTTTTTTTTTTGTGAATAACTCTTTTTCTTAGAGCCACCTTATTTCTAATTTCACATGAAAGTTCTTTAAATGCATCAAACAAAATATTCATTGGATGAATAAACATATGAAGAGATAAAGAAAGGATAGGACATTAACTTTATTTCTAAAATAAATTGGTTTGATTTAAAACAAATTGTCGCAATTCAATATTTCTGAAATAATTTTAGTTAATTAAAAACAAATTGTCACAATTCAATTTTTCTGAAATAATTTTAGTTGATAAAAAACAAATTGCCACAATTCAATATTTCAAAAAAAAAAAACTTAACTTGGTTGTTTATTTAGTATGAGTGCTTATATATCCATAATTCATTTTCTTTTTCAAAATTTTAATTATAACTAATTGGATTTTTCACGAAATCTCACATTATCAAGATGAATTCTGGGAAACCTTTCCCATTTTTTTCTGTCTTCATGTTAATAACTTTCAGCAAATTTTCTGAATACAGATAAAATAAGGTGCTATATATTATACAATTTCATAATAATTTTATATTTTATATTCTGAAAAATAGGTAAAATTAAGAAACCTGGGGAGTCACCAATTTACTATTTTTGGTTTTATTCTGTGAAATGTGCAAATTCATAGGTTTTATCTGTAAATAAAACTAATCGATTACATATTAAAACATTTTTTCATTATATTTACTATGTAAATTTTACTACCAGTGTAAAAAAATTCCCTGTTTAATAATGTTTTTATTACTTTAAAACAACGTTCTATGTATTAGGAAATTACTTTTAAATGGATCTAAACTTTAAAATTTTTCTGAACCTCAACATTACGAACAAAGAAATGATAACGATTAAATTTTAACAAACAAATTCAAAGAAACAAAATTATTTTGATTCGATAGTAAAAAAAATCTATATTTCCATTACTTCTATGATCTATGATCTCTACTTCCATTCTTCTAAATTAACCGAAGAATGTTCTTGTTATATGATAATTTTAATTTTCTAGCAGAAAATTTTAAATTGAATCATTGGAAAGAAACTTTGGAATTTTCCCTCTAACATTCTTTGGAAACAATTTTATAAAGCTTTCCATTTCGAACAACGAAAATTGTACTTAATACTTTTATCGGGTCTTTGAATTCTATTCTAAAAACTTATTCCTTCTAAATGCATCAAAAGAATTAAAATCCGTGATGTAAAAATAACTAAACTGCTGAATTTGTGGAAGAAATTAAGTACATCTTTTATAATATGTCTTTATTTTCAATATTTTTAAATCAATTGATGTATAAGCTGACTTCATATTTTAAAGTTACTGCTTTACTTTGTTAAATTTCTGTATTCTGAAGATTTTAATTAGTCTGTTAAGACAAAATTTAAAAATAAAGAGTCTGAGTTCAAGCTGAAAATAGAAATTGCTTCTGGATTACTTGTAAAGTGCACTATTACACAGCAACAGGTAAGCAAATAACAAATTCCCTTTTATGTTTTCTTGAACGGATTGCCCGAATCCCTCTTCTTTTAACTGCACTTAAAAGAATCTTTCATCGCGTGCTCTGAGCTAATGGATTTTCAATGTTAATACCTAAGGTTGGAGTAAAATCACATTTACGTAATAAACGAGCCATTACTAAAGAAGAACATATTTATTACTGAAAGCACATCTTTTTCTGATCTAACGTTTTCATTTGCAAATCGAAGCATCTTGTCTGAATTCTATTTTATTGCAGAATCCAAAGAAGAAAACGAGAGATAATGATGCATAAAAACTGGATAAAAAAGAACACAATACATTATCGGTAACGATGGTACTTCCGAAATGTTTTCCCGTTTAGCAAGATGATAAGTTCTGTAAAGGTATAGCTCGTACTTTATCTCATTTCTGACCTACATGACATGAAAATGAATTTATCAAAGAAGAAGAAAAAAACTGTCGTTAAAGAAGCATGTAATGGTGTTTCGTAAAATTCCTTTTATTGCATTTTTTGCTTCCAGTTGTAAATTATTGGTATTCAAATGTAGAATTGAAGGAAAATAAATATATGTCTGATGATTTAAAAGATGATTTCATACAATAATATTTTATTTTTATACTGAAAGTAATACGCTTTATTGGAATTTATTGTATTGTAAGATTTTTTTCTAAAGAAGAAATATGAATAGCAATACAACTTTTTTCCATATTTACGATCAAAAGGTCTTTTGTATTCGTTTCGAATGCGAAAAACTATTAAACCGAGGAAAAAAATTAAACTTAAAAAATATTTTGAATTATGGATAAAGGAATAAACTAAAAGAGATCGATAAATAAATGAATTCAAGGGAGTTCATGTTGAACTTTTTATATTTCGAAATTATTTAATTAATTTTGTTACGTCTAATTATACATGTTATAACATAACATCTTAGAAATATCTCATAAAAATACTTTCTTCTTTCTCAAATACATCACATACTTTTTTAAAAATCAATTTTGATGTTGAATACATAAATGCTCTTCTGTTTTGGTTTTGAAGTCGAGTTAATTATACAAATTATCGATATTATAAAACGGTTAATCGTATTAATCGGCTATTTTTAATGATGACAATGAAAAGGAATTCATCGATTTAATATGTTGTTGTAATTTATGGCACTTTACAAACCCATTGATAGTTATCTATCAGCTATTTAAGCCTATTGAGCATTATAGTGTTGTCACAGTGTTGTAGCATTAAATATGGTCACGAGTACAGTTTGCTTACAACATGCTTCACATTCGCTTGCGCTACCGCTTTTTGCAATGGAGGGGGGGGGAGCATTCCCACAACTCACAGAACCGGGACTCCCAGATAAGGGGGAAGACGCCCTACTAATGTGTCATGTACATATTTCAGAGGGCTGGAATATGTACATTTACTGGTTGATAAAAATATTAAAAGCCATTATTATTAATGACAAGTAGCGCTGACCGTAACAAATACAAAAACAGAGTTTAAAACATCAAATTCGCTGTGATAATATTTGAATGTGCCAGAATATAGATTCTATAACTATCTTTCCAATTAATACTTTCAAAAAATATTTAAAACTATATCAATCGCTACTGAACTACCATATGTGAACCTGCCGGAAATCATCAATGAATAGTCCATTATATCATATATAAGTGATAAAATATTCTATAAAAATCTGTTAAATATATACTCTTCCGTCGTACATATGGTAACGATTTGTTGGCCTTGTTCATTTTTTTTTCAAAGTGGGAATCGTAGTGGCTGGTTATAGCTTGTTATTGTAAACGTGAAAACGATGACAATAAAATTCTTTTCTTGTACCTTTCAGCCAAATTTTTTAAAATAAATATATTAATACTTGCTAGGTTATTAATAAACCCACAAATTGGAATATCGAACTTCATAAACTTAAATTTATCAGAAATTAGAACGCAATATGTATAATTAAAATAATAACAATTTCTAAGAAGTTAAATTCAATAAAACTAAACTATCAATGCTTATTTATTATAATATTTTTAAATCCTAGTAGGAAATTCCATTATTTAGTATTAATTTTAGAGAAGAACTCTTTTGAACCATGAAATATTATGCAGTATATTTTTGGGAGCTATTATTAATTCTTTTTTTTTTTTCACATTCATTCTAAAATTCGCAATTTAGAATGAATCTCTTATATTCGAAAAACAATTCCGTAAAGTCCCTATTTTTGGTTAAAAATGCATTAATGTTCTAAATTGCTTTAAATAAATTATAATGAAATACATTTAAACATTATAATGAAATACATTTTAATACATTAATACGAACTAAAAAGGCCTTATTGTGCAGATTTTTCTTTGTTATTACAATTCCCCTCAATATAATAGTCCTTTACATTTTCCTGAGATAATATTATTCAGTTTTTACTTATTGTTTTAGTCAACTTTTTTTTTTCAAACAATCAAATATTATCCTATCTTTATTTGTGTATTCAAAAATAATTATTCAATATTAAATTTTATTATTTTAGAAAGAACAATTGGAATAAATAAAAACTCGTTTATGGTTATCTGTACTTCAGTTTCATGTTGGATAGTTTATTTGATTTCTATAATACGATTTACTTAAATATAAAGTAATTCTCATGACAATTATTTTGTCACAAAATTTCAAAGTATCTATTTGAACAATTTTATCGAATTTAACAAGATGCGCCAACCAATTTTCTTTCAGAATTTTAGAATATAGCACTGTCATTATACATTCAAATACCTTTCTATTTTATAAATTGACCAAAAATTAATTCGATAATTCTATACTTGAATACTTATATATTTTACTGTTTTTAGAGATATATTTCAACGATCATTATTATTTAATAAAAACAGTCGCGTCAAATTCAGTAATTAAAAGTATAATTTATCTCTGCTTATGCTAAGGCAATAATTGTCTTTAATTTTTATGATATATACAAGTATACATTGTAAAAATTAAATTACATGCATAGTAATAATACATAGCAATAGTTAATAAAAAATGAATATTAATAATTAATAAACATAGTTAACGAATGGAAGGAAGCTAGGTGTATGCTCCACGGATACACAAACAAGCATTAATAACTAATGCTTTCTCATTAACATAACTAACATTTCTCGTTCTTCCCATCATTTCTATCACAATAGGGGTTCATTCTAAACATTAGTTTTAAATCAGGTATATTCATGCAAAGAAAGCAATTTTGTAATTTAATCTATCTGTTTCGTAAAAAAAATTTCTTCTACACGGAAAGTTGAAATAAAATGACTGTCACAATGACAGATTTATAAAAACTTTATGATATAGATAATGATTTTTAAATGTAAACTATTTCATTGGAACTTTTTAAATATATATGCTTAGAACTGTTATTTCTCTCATTACAGACATTTTTAAAACATTAATTTCTACAGAAAATTAACTTTTACTTTTGGCCCATTAATTAGTTTATTTTTTGAGAATTTATACTAAATGTAATTATTAAAATTAATGCAAAAAATATTAATCAGAAGTGAAATTCATGGTTGAGTATTTAGAGAAAAAACGAGATGGTACTTAAAAGACTTTTGCTAATGAAAAAAGATTTCAATATCCATTTCTTTAAAATATGCCCTTAAAAATTCAATTTCTTGTTCCATCAGCATTTCCTTTACCATCAAATGGACGAAACTATTTCTCCACCATCAATAAAACTCATCACTGTAGCACTTTTTGGAGGAAATAACTTCAAAAACCACTTAACTTGAACAAACCATACAGGAAGAGAGGGAAAAAACGTAATAAGGTCAGAAGATCAACAATAAAGGTCTCTTCGATAAAGCCTAAAGTAATTCGCATACTCAGCAAGGGAGAAGCAGTGGTTCGTTTTTCTTGCGTGACCTCCCAGAAACAGCAAAAGTCATAGCGTCGGGAAAATTCCTTTTCCACTTTATTGATTTGTTTCACTTTTTTGTTTTCTTTTCTCCTACTTCAGCCTTAATGATAACGGTGCTACTAGGTTGTTGTTACTGCTGCTTTTTTATTGTTATTATTTATGGGATTGAGGAGAGAGTGGAGTGAGTCGAGGAGTTTCAAAGTTTCTAAATGTTTCTAAGGTTTTACTAAAAAAACAAAAAAAAGAAAGAAAATAACACAATTTTTTGGCTTGTTCGAGGAAGAATGAATGGCCCCATTTCCACGACCGCAGAATTGGTGAAGTTTTAAAACTCGCATCGTAGTTAACGTGTTTTGAATTTTGATTTCTTCTGAATTTTTCCAAGAGTTCAGAAATGATTTCATTAATTCTGGATGGAATTAAAAATGGTAAATACTTTCCGAGACATCATGTCTTTTTTTTTTAATTTTTACAAATTATCAGGAAAAACCGGAATGTTTCAATTTTAATTAAAATATCGGTATTTGGAAGAAAGTTTTAATTTTAGGAACTATTTTTAATTAAGAAGTAGAAGTATTTTTATTTGAGCGATGGCATAGTTTAAAATGCTATCTCCCTTAATCTCGCAAAATTATCATTGCCTCACTTTTTCAAGCATTCCCAAAACTTTTTTTTTTTTTCAAATTTCTATTCAGAAGCGTGCTTAAAGAGATGTTCTTTTAAGAAATTAGCTATGACAAAAGTATTATCGAAAAATAAGCTATTTTGTCTTCAGTTATGAATAATTATCTTGCAATAGCTAAAACAGTTAGAAATCAAAATATGCTGTTTTCGCCATTATGTTAAATTCGTTTAAAAAAAGATTTAAGGAGCTTTTCGGATTAATTCTGTGTAGAAAAAAAATATACATAGAAAATATTATGTACAGAATATCACCACAATTTAGGTTGATAAAATGTTTTGAAATGTTTGTGACAAATACTTATTTTACAAAATACTTATACTTTTGAAGATTTACTTAAAATAGACTTAAAAAATGCGAATGGATAAAAAAAATTACCAAATTAAAGCTAATGATATTTTGAAAATTAAGGGAATTCTTTTTCAGCTGGAAAGTAATATAAAAATAAATCTAATTTAGAAGTGTCAAATCATTTACTGAAATTTTCGCAGATAACATAAGCAATATTTTGGCTAGTTAATGGATTAAGATATAAGTTGTACTACGGCTCATTCTTCAAATACAATATTTAAATAACTGATATGTAAAAAAAAATATTATTTTTTTTTCTCATCAAAAAAGTTAAAGCAATTGTAAACTCTCTTTGAATGCATAGCTTATTCTGTAGTTCAAAAACTGTAAAAACATTAAAAAACAATTATTCCTACATTTGACAATGAATATGCTAGACATTTTAATTTATAAAGCTATAATTATGATGCTCACCTAAAGGCTTCAAAGCAGAAATTAACTTATTGTTATTAATTAGAATTAAGAATCCTAAAAGTCTTTAAAGGATTCAATATAAAATATTCACTTTCTAAAGAATGTACAGAGAAACAAAGTTTGAATGGTTTTATAAAAAAAATTAAAAAGATTCAAAAATCAAGATAATTAAATAACTAGATAATTTTTAAGGAAAATTGACTTTTCAACATAGTTACCTTCCTTAACTGATATTCTTAAATGCCATTTAAGAAAAGCATTGTCCGTGAAAATTTATGATTATAAATTCAGATCTTGAATGCCACATACATTAGCATTAGTCATGTAGAAAGTGGATGTCTAGTAAAATTTTTTACTATATATTTCAAACATCATAATATACTAGAGATGAAAAGAAGCAGCATATATAAATTATTTTAAACAAAATTATTAATTAATATGTAACTAACTTAATTTCTCAGAAATTCTAGAGCACATTTCACAATTACTAGGGATTTGTAAAATTAATAAGATAATCTGTAAAATAAATAAAGGTAGTAAACGAAAAATAAATCGATACACGATGCATAATGTAAACTTACTTGTCTAATTATAGTTCAATAAACTATTTATAGTTTAATAAATAATATTTCATTTTAAAGTAGCAGTATTAAACACTCCAAAATTTTTAAATTATAAAATTTGATTCCTTTAGATTCTTAGAATTCTTCAGATTCCTGGAACTAATAAATTTTTATGATAATTTCTCAGTTGGAATATTTTCTATTTTTTGAATTCATTATCAGAAAACTACACTTAACAAACCAGATACATTTAACAATTTTACTTTCAATAAACATTATCTTTTGAATATAAATAAATTTTCTGGTATATAGTCTCTCTATATGTTCAATATCTTATATGAATTGGTTAAGGAAACCGATATGCATTTTAGGCAAATTTATTCTTTCTGTCACTTACTAAGATGCCGCAAATAACATAGATATTTCCGCATCAAAATTTTTATGATATATTAATAAAAATATATTTATGTGCTGATTTATAATCTTATTAATGTGTAAATAAAAATGTTTTCAGAAATCATGTAATTAGCTGTTTTAATTACAATGATTTTTACTATTTTTTTCTGAATTAGGATAATTCGTTTGCGCGTGGTTAATGTAGCTCAGAATGAATGAAACTGCGCACAAATGAAGAGTGCTCGCTCATTTTTAATTTAGTTTCAGACCATGCTATAAAATACATATTACAGATACTATAACAATCCAAAATGTATTACAGAATATAATGAGATTCAATTCTATTCTTAATACCTTGCTGTTTCGAAAATATTTTTCAAATGTATTTATAACATTAACAGCAGTATCATCTTTAATGTTTAAAATTCTTGTTTCATGCTATAAAATATTTACATCATCAGCATTTTCTTACATATTTTAATGAGTGTAAAAGTGTTTATCTTAAACATTTTAACATTATTAAAATCCCCCTTGCTGTCAGAAAAATATGCTAGCTTTTTGTCATATACTTATTACAGAAATAAACATATTACGATTATGTTTCTCTTATGCCACATGAATGACACCGTTAAATCAAAACAAGCCGAGAAATGAAATGCAGTCACCTGCCACATTTGCGCACATATTATTCTTCTATAATTACCATCTGCCTTTCAAAACCGAAAACAAAGACTTAATTTTCAAACTAACATAATTAACTACACATCTAAATTCCATATTTGTTGATTTAAGTAAAGTATTATTTTCACAATACAATGAAACTGACTTACGAATTAAAGATCTTTACAAAGTATATTTTCATAATATATAAATTTCCTGATTTCGAAGTCAAAACAGCAGATGTTTCAGACTGAATTTAATACGAGGTAAAAAGAGTTTCATTTGTGATATTTTTAAAAACATTTCATAACAAGCTTTATTTAGTTTAAAGGAAGGTGACTTTACAACAAATGTTTAGATTGAAAGAGTTCATAATAATTATTCAATTTAAAAAAGATTCTAGTCAACACATGGACAAATTAAAATTTTGCATTTGAATTCTATTTTGATAGTTAGATATTTAAACCATTCTGTTATTATAATTATTAAATAGTAGCAAAAAAACTGCGTTCTTATTTGATAAATAATGAATTTTATCATTAAGAAAATATGAATAAATCTTAAACAATTTTAACCGTTATTAATATAGACAATAAACTCGGATTATTCTTTTTCTCATTATTATAATATTATTTCATATGCAAATAACTAAATAATAATTGAAATAACTTAAGAAAATTCTTTTAAAAAAAAAATACCTTACTCTTTTAAGTGATATAAGTCTTTTCAACTCGATTGAATGATTGAATCTTAGTTATATGAAAAATTTAAGGAACAATTTTGAAATTTTTTTATTTTTGGATAAATTGTGCAAATTTTCTACCTTAAATGCCTTGAAATATATATATAAGAATTTCAGAAGCGAACATAATATTACGATAATACTCTCTTCCAAATTTTAAATATTATTGAAACAATGATGTTAATTAATTTTGAAATTGCAAATTTGTTTAAATATAATTTCTCTATACAGGATGAAAAATAAAATTTGAATGGCAGATAATAAAATAATAATATAATTAAGTAATAATAGGATAATATAATTAAGTAGAGTAATTAAGTAAGCAGATAATATAATTAAGTAGAGTAATTAAGTAAGCGGATAATATAATTAAGAAATAAACTGAAAAAAAAAAATATTGATTTAAAAATATATACAGTGAAACCTCGTTACAACAATATTTTAGGGACCAAATAAATATATTGTTGTAGAGAGGCATATTGTTATATCGAGGGCCCACATATTTTAAGCATTTAATAAGTGTTTTTTTATTATTATTATTAGTTTAAGGTGCATAACATACTACTTTTAAGTCTATATTTAGAAGAAATTAATTTGTAAAAAACTAATAATAATGGTTTAAATACTAAAAAAATAAATAAATAAGATAAATTCAGAAAATAAGCACAGAAATATTCCCATACCTGCAAACACTTTTTATTGAAAATAATCCAATATTTTTGTTTGTTTATTCATTTTTTTAACTGTTAAGTTCACCAATATTGTATGCATTGAGTCTAGTGCACGAAAATGTTCTTCATTTGTCGACGGAAGGCTTGAAAAAAATGTCCGTAGAGAATTCACAGATTGAAGAGCTTCCTGGGATGACAATAAGGACTGCGATGGACCTGTATCATCATCATCATCTTCATCATTGTTTCCTATCTCATCAGTAATTTCAGAGAGAATATCTTCATCAGTAACTCCTGCGAAAACCATAAGATCATCATCTGCTGTTAAATAGTTTTCTATACTAATTCCAAACTTTTTACCGCTTGTTTCTTCAAGTTGGGATACGGATTTTTTGATGTGCAAAACACATTCTTGATCATATGAGAGATCATTGTCTATGGAATTTTCATCATTATCAGACTTCTTATCTTCCATAACACAAAGACCAGCTTTTTTCCAGCAATTCCGAATGGTTTTTTCTGTTACTTCTCACCAACTTCCACAATATCTACAATGAGTCTTAATAGACGGAAAAAATAACAAAAGAAAACTAAAAAAAAGCATTTCTAAATCAAAATATTATTATAAAGGGAGAAAATAATACTGAAATTTAGATTGAAAAAATTGTTTTACAGAGGTTTATTGTTCTAGAGAATATCGCAATATTGAGGGAAAATTAACATTAATTTATATGCAAAATCACCGGGACCACAAAACATTATTGTAGTAGAGGGAGTTATTGTTGTATCGGGTATCGTTGGAGCAAGAGTTTACTGTATATGCATTATTTTGATATGTAAATTTTTAAAAATTGAATTATTTTAGATCTGAATTCCTTTTAATCCTAGTTTAGTAAAAAATGTTTTTAATTCAACATATATTAAGTATTCGTATTATTTGTATATTATTCTACATATTTAAATTATAATTGATGGGATTTAGTTTTTAAAGTGATTGAAATTAGAAAAGGTTATTGTTCGGGTTAGTAAAATTCAACATGGGTGATTTTCAGGATAATTACAAGAAAAAATTCATTTCATTCCAGTTTTCATCACCATGTATTTATAATTACAATCGATTTCTTATCTTCGTATTTTGTTAGAATGTAATATGATATTGATTAATACAATATGGTGCAAAATTTTGTTGAACTAAAATAAATTATTAATATACATATTTTCTTCAATTACATTTTTTTCTGTTAGTATATTAATTTTTTTATGTATAAAGGATAAAAAGAAATGTACCGATAATTCTAGATCACCTCAATTTATTGTCTCCATTGCCATTTAGAGATATCAAGCCATAAATTCCATTGAATCAATTTCAGTAACAATTATACATTGGATAACTGAAGTTCAGTGTCTCCATTGAACCAATCAAATTGGAACTAGGCTTCGATTTGGTTTGATTCAGATGAGGATTATGCTGAATTCGAAATGCATAATTTGATAAACATAAAACTATTATCATACACTGTTACATTGAATGTTGTTACATATATCTTCTCTGTAATAATATATTGTTTTTATGGCCCTTCAAAGCTTACGAGAAGAAGTTAGTTGTAGTGAAGACAGTATTATTTTGCAATCAAAACGCTTTAATATTGATTATAAGAAATAACTATTACTATATTATTAAAATATTAATATTTAAATCTCTAAATTCAGGAATATTGAATTTTATATTTGAAGAATAAAGATTATCTATACTTAAATTAAAGCTCAATGTGTGTGTTTGTGTGTGTTGGCGCTCTACAGGCCAGACCGCTAGACCTACAGCTACCAAATTTGATACATGTATACCTTGGAGGTCGGGAATGTGCACCTCGGAGCTCTTTTTTCGAATTTTTAATTAGAATTTGAATTAATTAAAATTCAAGCGAAATTTCAACGTTTTTCCGTTATAACTTCCGAAAATATTATTACACAAACATGATTTTTACATCAATTTAAAGATTAAAAAAATTAGCTTTCTAACGGTATCAGTTTTTTTAATTTATAATGTAAGCTTCTATTTTTAACGAATTTTTAAAGAAATATTTTAACCATGTTTTTATCACGTGATGGGATAAAATAAAAGAATGCCGGAAGTTAGAATTAAAAAAAAACTATCATCGCAAAATAAACCTCAAGAAATGCAACTTTTAACACGTGACTGGATAAAATAAAAGAAATATAAAATGTGATATTTTCTAAAAAAAATAAATGCAAAGCAAAGGATTGTATGATTGTTTGCAATATCTAAATAATTACTTAATAAATCTTCTTTACGGTTAACCTGATCGAATTTAACCATTTGAATCCGACTTAATGGGATATTTCTATTATCGTTTGCAATATCTGTGTCATTAATTCAATATTTTTTTTTCATTATAAAATGTGATAGTTTCTAAAAAAATAAATGCAAAGCTAAGGTTTCTATAAAGTCTGCAAGAGTACGTCAAAGCGTAAAAATTAGGTTTTATCACCGTGTTGCCATCATTTTGACGGAAGTTCAAATTTAAAAAAAACTATCATCGCAAATTAAATCTGAAGAAATGCAACTTTTAGCACGTGACTGGATAAATAAATATAAAATGTGATATTTTCTTTAAAAAAGCAAGGCAAAGGATTCTATGATTGTTTGCAATATTTATATCATAATTCAATAAATTATCTTTATTTATACAGGATTGAGTTTATACAGGATATGCATTCAAATTCCTTTGCAATGGCCAATTTGTAAAATATTATTAATAGGCATATATATTTTTTAATACTAATAATTTGATCTAAATGAAGTAAATAATTACATTTTATGTAGTTTGAATTAAACAATGCATTTATGAATAATGACTTTTCGATTTCTTCATACTTTGCTCTGTGACCCATATTTTACAAAATATTTTTATTAATATTATAAATAAAAGTTGCTACATCAATCAGTCTTCTAAATCAATCATTAAAACTGACTGATTTATAAAGTTAAAGAATATTATTAGGAAAACGCTTTCTTTTAGAACTTTTTGTCCATCATCTTAAAGAAAATATTAATTTCAGGCCAATCAATGCCCGGAGTTACTTCAAGGCTAATGAATATGTGATTTGTTTGAAAATGTTGGAACCCATTACTCATGGTGAACCAGCTGGTCACCAAAGGCGGCTAGTTATTATATAAAATTGATATAATAGTGTTATGATGTTGGTCTTATACATAAATAAGCTAATTTAATACCAATTGCTTTTATAGTGAATTAGTTATATTAATCTTTTGTTTGTTACTCATTGCTACAATAGTTCTTTTTATTCGTTAAATCTTAAAGATATGAAGTATTCAGGATTATGAAAATTAAGTCTTGTTCATTTATTTAGATTTTAAGCAAAATAATTGTACATTGTTTTTTTTCTAGTCGGTAGTTTCTAGTCATAATAAATAATATTAATAATTTCCGGCGCAATTTTAAGTATTTTAAAATGTAGCATGTGATACGTTTATGCTAGGAAATTCTCTAAGGTTTTGTATCTTACCCATAAAAATATTCTATTTTGCATGAATAGAAGCAAAATGTGCTTTTATTTTTTTTTTTTTTTGAAGAAAATATGTGCTAACGCTATTTCTCCTGTCTCCCATTTTCTTTTTCCGTCCTTTTCGTTGTCCGCTGATTCGAAATCATGATATGGTGTGATAAAATCCCCATTCTGTTTCCGAGAACAAAGAAAAGGGAAGAAAAGCCCCAGGACAAAAAAAAGGGGGAAGCAAATCAGAAAAAACGCAGAGAACGAAGATATCTGTAAGTTTTCACCATATAAAACTTAGGTGTAATAAATTCCTCAGATTTGCATGCTTTTAAAGAAGAATATGAAAGAACATGGCAAGGGAACTACTTTGAATATTTTTTTCCTTTCGTATTCACAAAGAATATAGTCTTTTATTTGAACGAAGATTTGAATATAAGTTAAAATATACAACATATAGAATACATTATTTATACGGGAAATTTCGTTTATAAGACGAGATGCGTATGAATAATTATGCATTTTTTCAAATACATAAATTGCAATTTAATGATTTTTTTCAAAAAGCAAAAGATTTCAATATAAAAAATCTCAGAGTACTAAGACATCTGTAAGTTTCCACCATATAATAAAATTTTCAGTTTTGCATGCTTTTAAAGATGAATATGAAAGAACATGGCAAGGGTACCGCTTTGAATATTATTTTGCATCTTTCTTGATACGACAAAGAATATTATCTTTTATTTGAACGAAGATTCAGATATAGTTCAAAATATACATGCGCAATATAATTATTTATGAGGGAGAATTTTGTTTATAAAAGATGGTGCATTTGAATAATTATGCACTTTCTTCAAATATATAAATTGCAAATCAATGCCTTTTCTTCACGGTAAAAAATATTTCAATACAGTAGTTCTGCTCGTAAATAAGAAGTAAATAAGAAAAGGCAACGTAGATTCTAGTTAAGTTATTTTAAAACTCAAGGATTATTAAAAATCAAATTACATACCAATTGAACTATATATCAAATTTCCATCAATCATATAGATTTTTCTTGAATTCATAAATATCTGCTTTTCTCCATAAAAGGGCAATAATTTAAAATGTTATGTAAACTGAAATGCTTGTACTGCAGAATTCACTTGTCATTGGTTAGTTTATATTTTTATAAGATGAATCATTAATTTAATGAGGCAATGAGTTTCTGACTTATAATTCCTTTACAGTATGATTTATTATATCAATTTAATACGTGCAACTATATATTTCTAGACACTGTATTTATTTATTGTTGACTTAATTTTTAAACATTAAACAGTTTTTTTTCAGACATTTCTATGTATCTTTCAATACAGGGCTTTTCCTTTTCTTTTTGGATAGTCCTTTAAATTATCCATTCATGTTAATCTTTTTTCATTGATGAAACATCCAACTACTGGGCTAAAGGCTCTTCCTAAATTGTATTTTATTTTCAAGTAAAGTTTCAGCATAAGCTCTTTTCATCAATAATTTCAAAGTTACCAAGCTTTGTTCCACCATAATCATAATGCAGAACGGAAAGCTGCTTAAAATTACCCAAAAATATTGTAACATAACTTTATCTCATTACCTAATATTTTAAGGGTCATTTAGCCGATCGTTTTAGGAATATTTGCATCTGAATAATTTGAGTAATCATGCCACCAAATGCAATTTTATATTTCATATCATCTAAGAGTATTAAATTATTTAATTAAATTTATTTTTCGCTTTACTGGATATAAAAAATTAAAAACTTCCCATTGAAAGGAATTTAAATTAAAATTCAGATATATTTACAAGAATATCTAAAAAATGTCTATAAAATGCATGTAAAGCAAAAAATGAATTATAAAATTTTTAAAAATAAAAATAAATCTTAACTTGCCGAATTACAAATTTTTTAAAACATTTTGAGCATATTTTGATTTTTTTTAAATATTTTTTTCTCTGCTTTGGTGATTTGGAATATTCTGTAATTTCGCTTTATATTTTAGATTCAAATATATTATTCTAATTGTTCTATAGAAATATAGAATATTTTTTACAATATTATTTAATTAACCAAACTTTGTTAAGATAAAAAAGGTGCAAATATATATTCCATGTGATTTTCAAATCTGTAATTCTAATACGGAAATATAGTCTTTATTTTAAAAGCATACTAGATCGCTAATAAGTTATTATTACTTTGCATCAACTACAGCATAGATTTATCATATTGTTAAAATCAATTAGAGATTGAAAGAAATGCCTTAAGTATCAATAATGAATATACATTTTACTACTCTTCTGATGCTGATAAACACCACATAGACTAAATTCTTCAAAACTGTTTCTTTTACAATTATGAAACCATAAAGAATAATGGAATCATTATGGAATTTTGCTTGAATTATTTTAAAACATCATCGACAAAATAATCTTTTTTTTTACCACAAAATATATAGTCCATGCTATAAAAAAGATATTGAAAATTTGTGCATCATTGCTAAATTTTATATTTAGAGATTACTATTATCTTTTGTATGATTTTCAGATTATATTAGAAAAATTGTTATAGTTCTAAAGTTTAAAAACCCTGTGTAATTTTCTTTGTTGCAGTTGTTGAGTGAAAATGTTGGTATTACTATAACTCCATCTGTAATTTTGTTGCAAGCTAATTCTAATTAGAATATGTTTGAAACGATTGTAATAATAACAGATATTTGAAAATTAGCCTTGTAGTGATTTGGTGTGCGAAACTGCATTTATAATATCATTTTAAGGAATTTAAATCTCATTCAAGAAACATCTTAGTGCTATGTTTCCTTTAAGAATCAATTATCTTTTTAGGGGAACGAATAGATTAAATATAACAAGAATTCAAGATCAATTTATTAACCATATTATAATAAATGCAAAAATTTCTATCGTTAGTTACATATTTATTTATGTATATAGTATATATATTTTTTCACTTTTAATCTTTTAAATTAATGTTATTGTGTTGTATGAAAATATAGCAAATCACATTATAAAATTCGGATTCTTCTTTTGTCTTTAATTAATATTACAATTATAAAACGAAGTACATTCCTACATCGCATTTCATTTACATTTTCTGAAAAAATAATAGAATTTTGCTTTATATATTTTTTCATTACTACAGCACTATTAAGGATTAGTGTAAATGAATGTTGCCTATACAATGATATTAATTGTACTTCTGGATTACGATGACATTTTTGTTAGGAACTACGATCTGTAAAAACTTTAAAATATACAGATGCATTTTTAAAAGAATTTTATATTAATTGCTAATCACAACAAACGATTAGATTATAAAATACTTAAATTCATAATGCGATACCATTTTGGTATGAATTCCAAAGTTTTTTTTGTCACATATTTATAAACAAATTGCTACCAAAAAATAATGTGTATACAAAATTACCAGTAACAAATTTATGTTTCAAAGCTAACAAATACACTTTAGCAGCGGATAACCTTCTTGGAGAAATTTTTAAAAAAAATTAGTACATAAATTATTTGACTGAAAATGTAAGTTATGTTCTTTTTCAAATAAAAAAAATTCTTAAAAACGAGCCTATAAAATCTCTTCTGAAATATTTTACACATGAATAGTAGATTTATCTTTTAAAAAAAGTTTTATGAAGACACTTTTGGAATAGTCTGTATATTTTTTTATTATTGCGATATTTAAAAAAATGGTTTTGCAATATCCGAGACCCGTATAAGAAGGCTGTAAAAATTATCTGTATTTTTTACTAAGCACCGAACGAAAAAAGGAAATCACTGTACATTAAGAAAAAAATCTAATTTTACTGCCCAGAAAGTAAATATTTTCAGAACATAATGCTCCGAAATGTTTCGAATTTTCGAAAGTCTGGATGGATAAAAAAAATTCCGTATAACCGAAACCGAAATCAGAATGTTTGGAAGGAGGCTAAAGGGACGAGGAAAAAATTCGGCTGGTAAAAATCACTTTCTGAAACGAAAATGGCCATGCTTTGCTCCGTCGATGACATTTTTGCAAGTACCCCATTAAATTCGGATAGAGATAACGACAACGTTTTCTAGGATGATTTTGAAAGAGATAGTCGGTCTCAGCGCTCGCCATGGGCACTTGACGGGAAAAGTTAGAGAGGACATTTCTCTCCTCAACCCTCCCACCACGAACTACGACAGGGGAAATAAAATAATAATAAATGTAAAAGAAATAACAGAAAAAAAAATCCATCGGCCTCTATCGCTCGTGAACAGGCACATTACTGTTTCGAATCGTGAATCTACTGCAATGCTGGTAATTTATCAACTGAGCTTGTAGGCCACTCTGGTGCAATTTCTAGTATTTTTGTCCTTTAAGAAACAGTACTAGGGCTGATTCTATTTAGTCCTTTTTCGTCCTTTTTCTTTTTTTCTTTTTTTTTTTTCATCCCCTGGATCCACATCGGCTGTTGTAGTCTGACTATTCATCGCGGAGCACTTAAGCTTAAAAGGTTTCTGAATGAGCACTTTGAAACAGATGAAGATATTTCTAACTCTTCCATTGTGTCCGTGCTACTGTCGTCAGAAATTTATTGACCGTTTCGTCTAATACACTACGGGCAGCTGAGATTCGAAAGGAAAAAAAAGTGATAAAATAATAATGCGGTTGAAAAAAGAAGATATTGGTCGTATAATGACCCAGTTGAGAGCCCTCTTAGCGAAGTAATATTTTTGTCAGCTTTCAGTTCCTCTCACAAAAAAAAAAAAATTGATCATTCATTTTCTGAATTTTTATCATAATTTAGAGATTTATATTTGTGTTACAGTGCACTTCTATTCATTCTTTTTGTTTTCTCCATGAGATATTATCTCTGGAGAGAATTATCGTCGTTGCCATTTATTATGAAAGAAAGCATTCGTTTGACTTTCATTGCAAATATTTTTTTAATGATAAAGCTATGTTTTCGAATTATTAATTTATTTAATAAGGCTCAAGGTTATCCTTTTCCTATCTGAAAATTAGATATACACGATTTTTTATTAGATATGTTGTAGATACATTTAACATTACTGTAAATATACTTAATATACTATAGATGTATTTAAATATTTTTAATTACATAGTATACTGATTTTGACTCATTATTATTTTTTAGTTGTTACAGAAACTTTCTTGAAAATAAGAAAAGAATCATTTACTTTTTCTGTTTGTCGATTGAAGATAAATTACAAAATCTAAATATGTTTTTGCACCGCCCCTTTATTTTTAGTCAAGTATTCTTTATTTTTCATGCTTGGTGAAATAATTAATCTTATCTATATAAACAAAATGAATGTTTGCCTGTGTGTCACTTATGCGCTGCAGTGCCGCTAATCCGATTGCAATAAAACTCTGAATAATTATTACAAGCACTTACGTTATGGTTATAGGCATAGTAAAATTATTTAATCTATATAAAGAAAAAATGAATTTTCATCTGTATGTTTCTTATGCGCTGCCGTACCGCTCATCCGATTGCGATGAAATTTTGTATACTTATTATCTGCACTTATTTGTTTCGGTCGAAGAAGGAAAAACAAAAAAAAAATATTACCAACCTTAAAGTCTTGAATAATAAAGTTCAAAAATGAAAGTTATTTGTTTCCGATACGAAAATAATAAATAATTATGTCAATCATTCCTGATTAAACAAGACAGTTATCTTAAATTTTAAAAGATATTTCAAAAATCATTTCTTCTGCAACGCGCTGGGTGCCATTTAGTTAAAAATATTATCTGATTACCAATTTAAACAAAGTAAGTATATTTCCTTATTACCAAAACTGACTCAGTTTTGACAATTCATTTTTCCTTATTTTAGACGATTTTAAATCGCCTTAATGATATCTTCAAGAAATATTAGCCAATCAATGGATGCATCAATAAGGTGGATTTATGTGTAATTATGAATGGTTTTATTATAAGTATTTATGATAGCTGTTGGACTGTTTATTATCTTCAAATAATTAAAAAGAAGTTTCGAATCTTAATGAAATGTTGAAACAAATTTTTAATCAGTCAGTTTTGGACACTGGGATGTATTTTTATAAAAAAAAAATTAGTATATCTAAGTATTTTAATAAGTAAAACTATCAGAATTTGTAATTTTAGCAATATTTTTATCGATTTATATTTTTAAAAAATAGTTCCAGTCATCCATTAAGCAAAGAAGTCATTACTAGTTAAAAATTGTGTCTTGGGGACATGATTAACAGAATTTTTTTATTTATGAAAGTGACAACAGATTTAATAAGTCATATCTGATCCGCCGGAAGTCAAATGGGTGAATAATACTGAATGACCGAACCGTCGCCACACCAACACTGGCTGAGTTAGATTCTAAGGGCTATCAAGACGACACGGTGAAATCCTTCCCTAAGGAAGTACCTCCCATAATTGAGAGGAGGAGCCAGACCCCACTTTTTCTTGTAACCTCCGGGGCTGTGGGAGGCAACTACCATGCCGGAAGCTTTCATTCTTATTTCAAGATGTCTCCTCGAAGGATCCGCTGATATAATAAAGAGTTAAAAAAAATTAAAAATTATTTTAAATTATTTTAAAAAGTGATGTTAAAATATTTGGAAAAGATTTAAAATTATTATAACACTGTTTAGAGCAGTGAATGAATAAGTATTTTTTACCCCCCAAAATTATGAATGTTTTTGGTTTAAATTGAGAAGAATTTGACATTTTGCATGACTAAACAATATAAATTGAAATATAGACTTTCATTAAATTGTCTATTATTAACTAATTGTTTTCATAATCTAATTTTTTTTAAAATTTATATTAAATCATTAGTTCACTCATTTATGTCAAAAGTGGCATTACTCTTATGATTTTCAACTGTTAAACAAATAAAGAAATCTATATAGAAATTCTTTTCACGCAGGTATTTTGAAATTATTTAATCCCATTTTCAGCTTATTTCTGACAATAAATATAAAGAATTTCTTATAAAAATAATTACTAACCGTCGTGGCAGACTGCACCACTTAATGTCAAAAAAGCCTTTAAACTATTTCAGAAAAAAAAAAATGCGAAGAATATAAGACCTTCCTTATGCAGAGTTATTATTACAGATTTTTTGACATCTAAGAATGTGACACATCCTCTACCTCAAAAATTCGATTTTAAGTCACGAAGACTCACTTCAGATATTTTTTTTCTTCATTCAGTTTAACAGGATTAGTATGAGAAGATGCATTTCTTTGTTGTCACTGAAGAAAATAGAGCTTTATAAAAGTTGATGCCTCTAGCACTTGGATAGGGAAAAAAAGAACTAAACAAAGGAGCAAAAATGCAATAATCGAATATAATGGGATTTAAAATTCTTATATACGCGCATACATACAACTTTGGAGAATTATTTTAGAAGGGAAAATGTAACGGTATTTTTTTGAAAGCATTCCATGAATTGGTGACTAATTAAAATAGTCTTTTTTATATTTAAGGATCTAATCAACATTAGGCTTTCATACAAATCTGCTTAACGATCTTTTGAGATTAATTAAATTCAATTATTCAGTTTTAATACTCTTTAAACAAAATATCGATCAATAAGCTTTTAATAAAAGTTAAAAGGCTTTAGAATTCTAAGAAAAATGCTTTCTGTAAATTGCTGCTTTTCCGTTATTAGTACTTGGCATAACTAAGCAATGATCAAACAGTTCATATCTCTAGATCAATATTTAAAGATGCTTTGATGTCAAAATTTCTAGTTCCTTTTTTTAAATTTCTGGATAAATATAATGATTAATCTGTCATGTCACTTCTTATTTAGATTGTTTTCATTTAATAACAGTCCGCAATTTCATTCTGGTTGCAAAGAAAAAGCAATTCAAGTTTGCATAAATCAAGAAACAAAATTTACAAACGAAGGTAATTTTCTTCATATTTTAGGTTAATCAGCCCTTTCAATAATTTTCTTTTCTTTCTTTTTTTTTAAAAAGAAATCTTAAATATGCTTTTGTCATAAAAGATCCTTCAAATTGCCTATCACGTCAACTTACTCTTTTGACATAGTAAGTTTAGTTTATAAAACGTTTAATAATAATTTTTTGAGAAAGCAAAAAAGAAGTTTTTAGAGCTAAATAATCAGAGCGATGGGAGAATCCTGGAATTTTTAAAGTTCGTATAGATGATTTCTTCATAATGTAAATTACATTCATTCTAATTAATTTCGATTTGTCTCAAAATTATTATAAAACTATGATTATGTTTCTTATTTGTAGCAATTAGATTTTAATTGAAAAGTTTGATTAAAAAATTTCTAATATTTTTCTATTAGGTTGTTCGGAAAGTAATTTCGTTTTTTCCTGACAAAGGATTTAATTGCATTTTTCGCACCCAATTTCATACTTAAACCGCAAAATCATTTTATGTTTTAAGAGCTGATATAGCAAGGCTTGAGTGTGAAAAAGTGCAGCTGATTCTTCGCAGTAGTTTTTGGATGGTGCCCTTTTAAATATTGAGAGCAATAAACAGCATTTTCGTCATTTTTTTCTTTTTTGCTATAAAAGGTAAAAATGCTGTTCAAGCCAGAAATAAATTAGCCAATATGTGTGGAGAAGATGTGTTAACAGTACATCAGTACCAGAACTGATTTGCAAAATTTTTCCTTCAAATGAGGAGGCCAAAAACCACCTCGATCAGTTTTTTTTTACAGCAAAGACCAAAACTTTTATGAGCGTGTAATCATGTTACTACCAAAAATATGGCAAAAGGTATTAGACCAGAATGGCAATTTTATAATTTAATAAATAATTTATTCATTAAACGAAAATTTCTTTTCATTTTGACACAAAAATATGAAATGACTTTCCGAACAACCCAATAATATTTATTAATACTATATAATAAAATATTTTTTACCTTCTAAGTTTTTTAACCTTCTTTATAAATTTTAATTGAAATTTTGATTTCAAATTGCAAATTAAGCTAAATATTTATGTGCTGGAAACAGAATACTGTTTATTGACATTTCTTTAAACGCTTTTAAGCTGCAGTATGATCTTTTGAATGTATGTCAAGAAAAAAATATAATACATTTTTTTTTTGATTCTCGTATATTTATCGAGATGCAAAAAAGATGCATAATGAAGGTAAGTTAGAATCTGGTTGATTTTTTTTTACGCAAAAGTTAAATCAAACTCATAATTTTTATGTAAAGAGCTCAAATTTTATTCTATTTGTGATTTCAATTTTAAATAATTGTGTTTCCATTAATTTTTAAAAAAAACCCAATCATCTTTTAAATTGAGAGCAAATCTGCAAAATACCTCAAAATAGAAAAATTGGAAAATTGCAATATTTTCTCTATGTATACTACAAATTCTAAACAGAAAGAAACTGTGCATTATTATAATACTTATATGTTATAATAAGATTCAATTATGATATATCTTTATAACTTATATTATTTATATGTGAGTGTTGGAACACTCTAAAATATTCAGTTTTTCTTTGCATTGATATAATACTCAAAAATTGTACAGCAAATGGATATCGTTTCAGGCTACAGTAGATATCATTTAAGAAGTTTCGTTTTTTGAAACTAACAACTTTTCTCTTAAAGTTATACATCTACAAGATTAATAATGGAATTTCAGAATATATAATCAACTTTTTTTGAATATCTCTATGATTTTAATCAAAAATTATTTTGAATATAAAAATTAAATTTATTTTCAGTATTTAATTTATGTTTTGAAGTTGTCTTTCTATATCCTTTTGTTATCATTATTTTTACAAATTTCTTCTCGAATAAAAAATACTATGCACTGTAGATATATTAAAAATTCAGTTTACTGCCGGAGATAAAAATATACCTTTCATAGTTAAACGCCTCGTTGGAAAAGAAACAAAAGCCGATGCTCCATTGTTACCATGTAGAGAAATTGTGAATAAACATAAATTATAGTGCTCTGAGAGGAATAGATTCTCTGAAATAACCAAACTGGAAAATTTCAAAAGACTTTTCTTTTATCCTGTTCCTCATCTGCAGATGATTGCGTACGAGAAACAGATTGTTCATGTATCTAAATAATTCAAACAGAATCAAATTTTTTTAAAGGGAAAAATTTGTGGTTTAACAATGTAGATTCCTGAATATATGTATATATTCTTTGCAAATGTGTAAACAATATATATATTTTTTTCCTTTTCTGTTAAAAAAATATTGTATATTGCAATTAATTACGAAACTGCAAAATTGATTTACTTATATGACATTTATATATTCAACATAAAAATCTAGAGTATTTGATTTACACATTTTATGGGAGCACATTTCATAATACACATTTTTAAATTTTGATGCGAATATTTCTGATTTTTTTTTTTTTTTTTTTGTTGCTATAAATAGATTAGAATACTTTTGTTTGGCGAAAATATGTGTTTAACTATTGTTTTTTTTTATCTCAACAGGTGGATATGTTGAACCAAAAGGTTGTTTCAGCTGTGTTATAACTAAATGAGACTTCTCCTTAACGTAAGTAAATTTAATATTAAATTAAAAGTAAGGTAAACACATAACTTTTTGGCAATATTTTACATTTTTCTTTTAGACAGTGATTTATTTATGTCAAATATGTGCATTAACGTGAACATTCAATGCACTTCGTTCCCACCGAAAATATATAAATCGCTTTAAAGACGTATTATTTATGAAAAATCATACAGTTAATATGCATCATAGATTTTATTTAAAATTACTTCATCAGTCTTTCATTTACTTTCAATGAAATTGAATGTCTACTTTTTACTAAACAATAACTGACAAATATTATTTACTGAACATAATCAGTTGTTTCTTTCAAATATTTACGAATAAATTCCATGCAGCTGTATAATTGAATGAAAACTCGAATAAAATTTTATATATGAAATAAGAAGTGATTTTATAAGGATTTTATTAAAACTTTAAAAAGTACGTTTTTCTCTACTTCAATAAACGACTAATGTATAGCTAGTAAAGTATTAATTCTTTTTTATTATGTGTTGCCCTATTTACTAATAATAATGTACAGATTACATTATTTTAAGAGAAATAAAAATTAAGTTAAGATAATACTAAATTATGAATTTCTAGTGGCAATGTTCAGAAATTTTATTATTCTAAAACTGATAAACTAAAACCTTTAATATTAATATTTACCAAAAATTTATTTTTAGATAATTTAAAATAGCGTTCTAACGTTAGTAGAATTTTTTTATCAGTTTGAAATGTAAGAAGGGCATCAGATAAACATTAGATTATGCATGAGTGACACATCAACAACACTTTTTAAAGCCGAGACTTTGGCATACACATAGAATTTCCCTTTCCTTATGAATAAATAAAAATAAGAATAATTTTTCGACATTCTCCACTAGTCAAAAATGTTTTTCAGAATTGAAATTAGTCAGTTCTCAATATTATAAAACATAGGGAATAAAAAGTATCTGATAGATTAGTCCTACGTTGTGATTGCATTCTTAAAGGCAAATTGATATTTCAAATGTCACACAGGGTTATGACGACTAAAGCATTCTCAGCAAAACAAGTGTGTTGTGATAGCGCCAAAGTAATAACCTTTCCTCTATAGTAGCAATATTTCTTTTAAAATGCCCAAATCCATTATTGCATAAATAATAACTTTTTCATGTACTCTCAAATCCTTCTTTTATTAGTTTCACTTATCAGAGTATTATAGCTAATACTATGTAATAATGTAATACCAATACTCGTTCCCATAACAACCGTAGAGACCAGATGACAATTCAATTTGAATGTAATGCCAGGTTCCGAAATTCACTCTGATATCTGCTGATGACTGGATTGGTACGGAAGGCATTTCGCTTCGAACTAGGCTTAACGCATCGGGTAGTCTATTGAGTTAAATGGCACATCAAAGGTTTGAGTGGAATCATGAAATAACTTTATTTTAATTTTTTATATAAATAAATGAGGGAATATGTGAAAAAGAGTCAAAATAACTTTAGAAAATAGTGAGTATAAACTACTCAAATTTACTACACGAGTGTGGCTGAGAGATTTTATTATTTATTTCTTGAAAAATCATTTAACAATGTAATTGCAAAAAACAACAATTATAAATGTAATTGACTTTTAAATGAATATATTGGTGATAAGAATATTTTTCAATCGCTGCTGATTGTTCAGTACTTAAATTAATGCATGACCCATAGGAATTGCTGTATACAAATATCAAATTAATTTGCAATTGTTTTTAAAAGATAAATCACATGATTTATCATCAGCAATTTCAATCTTTAATCTTTTCTGGAGTTTTTTTTTTTTTTTTTTTGCTCTCATCATAAAGTAAAAGAATATTATCTTGCTTCTTGATTATAACATTTTACTAAAATATTATAATCAAGAAGGCGAAAGAATCAAGAAAATAGGCGAATAACTGATCATATAATGAATACAATTTTATTCAGAATTTTGTAAACATTCAATATAAAAAAGTAATAATTTTGCATTCCAAATAGTAAATAGAGTAATTTTGTCATGTCTAAAAAAACTATTAATAATTCTATATTCAAATAGAGAAAATATATTTATTCCTTACAACTCAAGACTTTAATTTGCATTTTATATAGAAAAAATATTGATGATTCAAACAAGTAAAACCAGTAAAAATTCTATTTTTTACTTCTAGAGGATTCTGAAATTTCTACTTATAATTTTCAGAAATTTTAGTTAAAAAATTATCAAAATTATCAATTTTTAATTACAAAGAAATAATTGTAGCATTATAATTATCGGAATTATACATAATTTAAAATAATTATAATTATAGTCATAAGTATATCAATTTAAATCAATTCAAAATTATTGCTTTATTCTAATAATGCGTCTATTATTTATCCTAACTAAAGACATTGAGATTGCTAAAAAAGACTGATGAAATTAAAGAATTTTATTAAATAATTATTTTAAATTTAATTTGACACACAAACTGAAGAGAAAAGCTTATTCATCTGTTTTTTTTTAAGTCTTTACAAAAAAAAAAAAATGCAAGCATATTTATATGAAGAAAGTGCATTCATATTTTTGAGAATCAATTCGCAAAGAATTCCTTTGTTATGATTAGAATTTATTTGAAATTTAGTGAAATTCTCTTTTAATATCAAGTTCAGTTTTATATATTGTGTAATTATTCATCAGAAAGTATTCTTAACATTAAGTGCTTACACATAGCAATAAAGATTAGATTAGACTGATATTTTACCAATTAGATTGGTAAAATATCATTTTAAAGATAATCCAGGGCACATTTAACGTGTAGAATGATAATTTAAATTATCAAAATTCCATAAAAGCACAACTTTTTTACTACTATCACAATGCCTTTTGTCGAAATCTTTTAAATGCTTTTTGTGATTTTCTTTTAAAAGTAAAACCTCTATATGTATACTATCAGAAAAATACAAAAAGTTCCTTCTAAATCTTCTTTGGATCACCTACCACAAGGACCCAATATTGTTTTACGTTAAATAAATATGGATATAGAAATTTAAATTAGATGAATAATTCCATTGAAGATAAATTTTTCCAGTCTTTACATCATCTTTCATGAGTTTTGATCATAAGCAGATTTTGTCATCACTACGGGTAAAATAAGATAAAATTTATTATGCAGATTTTCAGTGGTCCTTTTTCTGTACTAAAATCCAATTTTGTGCAGAAAACAAAAGTAACATGATTACTCAAAGAGTATATACTCTACAATACATCATAAATGGCTATATACGTTTTTAGAAATCGGAACTAGCTAATAATGCTTGAGTTTCTTGAATTCTTTTACAAACAATTAATGCAGAAATGCATTAGAATTTTGGAAAATCACTTTTTAATTTCTATTGTCTAAAGTTTTCATTTATTTCTAAAAAGAGTAAAGGGGAAAAAAAATCTATCAATCGTAATTTTATGAAGATTCTAAAAAGAACTAAAACATTTTTTTCCCAAGTTTCCTTTATGCAGTTTTTTTAAATATGAACTTATTAGGCAATAATAAATTATAGCTTTTTAAACATCTCTATATTATTTAGATATAAATATAAGTACCGAATTTTTACTCAGTCAATTATTTATTTTTCAGATAGAAAGAGTAATACATGCATTTTAATAATTCAGCAATTCTTTAATTTGCAACATGGTAAAATATTGTAAAATTAACTTGATAATCGATTTCGGTCATATGATTCTATAAGATATTTTATACAGAATCTTGTTTTAAAAGGAATGAAATGTAGAAAACTAAACTATATTTTATTTAAACTCCAGAAAGTATTTTTTTTTTTTACAAAATCTTGCTTTAAAGGGAATGTAAAGAAGAAAACTATATTTTGTTTTAAACCCAGAAAATATTTTATACAGTATTTTGCTTTAAAAGGAATTAAAAATAGAAAACTATATTTTATTTAAAAGTAAGATAAATTGTATAGTATATATATTAAAAAATACAATTTAAAAAACATATGAGATTATCTTTCAAAAATATATATTTTTTCCTTCATCCTACAAAATGAAATGGTTCTTATAAAGAAAAATGGCCAACAATAATTAGTTTGTGAATTGCAACTTTATTCCGCTTTGCATATCTGACAAATAGCGATTCAATTTAGATAAAGGAATTAACTGCAAATAAAGGATAGGATTTTAAGTAATTTATGACAGTAGAATTAATTTAGGAACGCATTTCATGTACTATATATGAATTCTATATAAATGAATTCAAGTGATTTATATAAATAATTACAGTGTTTTAAAATAAAAATAATTAATTGGAATTGATTTTATATATTGTATTAAGCAATATAATCTGACATAGCAATTGCTTTGACATTAATTTTAATTTCCTTCATTATCAACAACGACTACTTATTATTTAATTGATCTATTATATATGGTTCAGAAGTTATAATATAATTTAAATTATTTTCTTGAAAGATTGATTAATCAATCTGTGAAAAAAACCAATGAGGGATATTCCGAGCAATTTCTCCATCAGAATTACATATTCACAGTTTCTCAGAATTTTAAATTTTGTAATTTATTTAATAATGAAGACAAGAAAGTAAAGAAATGAAACCTATTATTTTAGACGGATGTCTACTTTGAATTACAGATCCTCGAGAAAATTGATACGAGTTTCAAATATATGCAGATTTTAATGCTGCGGAATAAAAGAATTGATGGGAGAGTAAGATCTGACTTGGAACGAATGCAAAAATCTAAAAGGAACATGACATCCACGTGTCAGTTAAGAATGATTTATGGCCCCCAAATCATCTATTCAACAAATTTTCAGTCAGTTTTTTTTAACTCCTGGATCGTTGTGCCTGACGTTTTCTGAAGGATTAGATCTATCATGGAAACTGCCAGATTCTTCATATGATTAAGGAAGTGCCATATATGCCAGATGACTTTTGTTAAGATGCCACTAGAATTTTAAAATAAATAAAAAATACCACGAGAAATGTTTTTCTTCTGAAAAAAATAGGAAAAAATTAGAAAAATCGGATTTTTTTTTTCAATTGAGATTTAGTACAAGACCTGATACCAATTAGAAACACGATAAACTTTGGGAAAGTCGATGAATATTAAATATACTAAATGAACAAGTATGAATTACTTACATAAGTTTTAAAATTCTACTTGGTTAAAAATCATTATTTCGATACAAATAAAATAGTCACGAAGATTCAATCAATTTTAAACCTCAGATAAAATTTTATGCGATTTAATTTTATTATGATTTATTTTATTTTATAATGATTAGTTTAAATATACAGAAAACTAATTTAGTATGTCCTCCCGCTTGTGTGGTGTGGAGAGGGGGATGTCAGATCAGATGCCGCTCTTGTTATCTGATTGACACTCAAAATTACTTGGTGCGCCCCAGAATAGTCCTAGTGTTGCTTTAAAATGGTACATTAATGTAACTAAACTAAACTAATTTGGAATATTATATTTAAAAAATTTAGTTTCTAGGTCAAATTCTAAATGTCAATTAAATATGTCAACAAAAGATTATCAAGACATTTCTTTAATTCTAGCTTTTGTTGCTTACATGAAATATTTCATAATTTACAGTAAATTTTTATAATAAGGCCAGGAGGATTTAAGGTTCGAGATCGATTTTACCGAAAAACCGTTTTGTAAGCTCGTCAGATCCACGTTTAATCCTTCAGGGTCAAACTTCTTCACTTTGATGTGGTTTGGAAATTCGAATGTGGGGAGTATTAGATGAGGTGTCATCCACGTCATCTGACTGCCATTCAAAATTATGATGTTTGTTCGAAATTATGGAGTTCGTCCTAGTGTTGCCTAAAAACGAGACGTTAATGTAATTAAACAAACAATTTTTGTTCCTTGATGAAGTAAAAAGCTTGTTTCACTCTTTCACAATACAATTACCACTTCATTTTTAGAAAAAGCAAACAGCATTCATAGTTTAAAATTCAGATCATTGCTTGGTTATTTTTTAAAATTGTGAACTAAAATGTGAGGAAAATATTACAAGTCAGCAATTTTATCTTATATTTAGTAATGAAATCCACAATGCTTTTACAGCAATATTAAAAATTTACAATTTCTTTTAAAAAATTAACATCTTTTAAATGAAGTAAGGCAAAGTATTTCTGTTTAATTTATTTTAATTATAAATTTCAAGCAAATAAACAAATAAGAAAAAATCACCAACAAATTTATAAATCATGTTGTTAAACTCATTAATACTGATTGTTACATTAAAAAATGCTTACATTTTTTTACTTGATATTTAAAAAAAATCTTTTAAAAATCTGCTCAACTAAAAGTTGTTCTGTAATTTATATTTGAATCTTTGTGAAATGGATGAAGTGAGGATGGATTTTTCAGTCCTAAGAATTGTATCCTAAATTTCAAACAAAGAATTAAAATAAAATTTTCAATTCAATTTTAAATTTTCGAATTAATTTTTATTAACATTTTTCTTAAGAAGAGTAGTTCAAATTTAAAAAAAAGTGTATTTCTAAAAACTTTGGTGTGAAAATGGATCTAAAAATATGAATCAATCAATTTTAAGAGAATTTTTTTATCTAAATGGTGGAGCTTAGAATAATTAAATTCAATTTTATAATGTATTAAAGCACTGTTATATTCTTTTTAAATAAGTGAATGATATTATCGAGTTTGATACTGCTTTTTATCATGTTCTTCAATCTTTCTCTTTTCTTTTTTTAATGACCTTCTCTGTTTTTAAAGGAAAATGTCAATTAAATTTGTGTTTCGTCACAGTCATTGTTCTTGCTTTTTGATTTTAATTATTTTAAAGGTTTTTCTTTAACCATCATACTTTTTTTACTGTTTACAAATACCTTCTTTTTTACTTCTTTCTTTCTTTAGCTTCCAAGTATTTCTTTTTTGTTGCTGTTGCTTTTGCGAGTTTTAGATATTTGACAGTTTGAGATTTCTTTGAAGTAAGAAAAAAATTTCATCGTGTTAGACAGCTGTCATCATCACCTTGCAACCAAATCTGCTCAATTAGTTCATTTTAAAATGTTATCTTTTTATAGAAAATGGCAATTTAATTTTTAATTTATTTTGTTTCGTTGGAATACTTTTAAAATTTTAGTTTGAAGCTTTTTAGTAAAATTATTTTCGGAACTTTATGACCATGAACAAAAAAAAAATTATGGTTGTAATGAATTAACGGTTTTTTAGTGTTGAATCTATGTATAATTCATGAAATTACAACTAAAAATTCCTTAATATTTTTTTGTATATTTACGTTTAAAAATTGTAGAAATAAAGTGTAAGCACAAATGATAGACGCGATTTTTTTTTAAATCACATTTTCTAAACTGATACGCCAATTTCATGAATTGAAAGAGAGTTTTACCAAAGGTTTTTCAGTTATAAATGCTATATGTGACTCTATTATTAAGGAGTATATATCTATCTGCAATCCAATTCATTCCAAGCATTTTGCAACTGCACTCTGCTAATAGTTCTGAGTGTAGCATGAATGCGTTCTTTAAGTTCTGATAGTGTTTCCAGCATTGGCGCATAAACAATATCTTTGACGTAATTCCACGAAAAGAAAATCATGACTTAACGAACGCGTTTGTTCAGCATTCAGAACCATTGACAGTGTGATGCTGTAAAATTTTTGGGACAAATTGGATTGCATATAGGGCGTATGTTCGAGTCAAGCATCGAACATTTATAACTAATAAACACTTAGTATCTTTCTCTTTAAATTCATGTATCACTTATTGTAATATGTGTAGCAGTTTCCAAAATATGAATTTTTAAAATCGGGTGATCATTTGTGCTCGGCCAATATTGTGTTTTGTTTTTACTGTAAGAAATCATAAACAATTAACCTCCCCAAAACTTCAGCTATTGAAAAATAAATGATAATTATAACATGAGTTTAGGAAAATATCAAAAGAAACAATAGACACAAACTCTAATTATAAAATCACTATATGCTCCTTGAATAATGTATACACCGTTTTTTCATTGCTGGTAAGCTTAAGTTTTCGTAGCTACATTTGATAAATCTGAAGTAAATATAAGGATATAAATAATATGAAAAGAGATTATTATATGAGTAAATAATACAACAATTTAAATTTAATATTGATATATGGTACGTTTTGAATAAATATAAAAGTAAATTATTGTAGAAACAATTTTGTGCACGCATATATTTCTTCCTATTTAAAATATTTGAAGAAATTGGTAGTAAAATGGATATTTCCATTATTCTCTTTGAGTTAGGCAATGAAATATGCAGGCACGATAAGTTTGTAAGAAGATGGTTTTGAGCACGATATTTGATCATTACAAAGCTTTTCATTGTTTGTAAAATGCCAAGTCGATGTGCAATCTTAAAGCTATGCCACTTCTTATAGAAAACTATTGCCACGTAATGTTTTAAAGTAGCATGATATTTCACAGATTTCGTTTCGCGAATTTAAATTTTCTTTTTTGGGGGATGCATTGTAATTAATATTTATATTATAGAATCAAGATTCTTTTTCTTTCGGAAAAATTAACATTTTCATTAATATTAATTTCCTTTTAAAATGGAGGCGAGTCATCTTAGAATAATTATTTACTGTGTAACTTCATGAGATAATTTTAGGCTCGTAGGATTTCATTACAATATTTTTAAACTCTATCTTTATTCAAAATATTCAGCTGAATAAAATTCTTCAGCATCAGAAAAATTCAGAAAAGATAAATTATCTTACTTCGCTGAATGCTCGAGTAATTTAGATTTAGATACGGCGAGATGGAATCATTTTGATATATAGACAAACAAGCAATTATTTTTTTATGAAACAAAACATAATTTAAAAAACAAAATGAATTTTGATTTCATTGTTCGAAATTCTCAGAAAATTTTAATTTTCTTTCATGTGATAAATTTTGATGAGTTACGAAATGAAATGAAAAGTGGACAAATAAAATATTTTGAGTTTCGAATTTTTATTTCCTCATAATTATTTATGTGTTTGTTTACATAATCATATATAGATAAAGTATGCAGGCACCTTTATGTGTATCAGAACGTATGTTGAATAGTTTGAAACGTATAATTTTATGAATATTTCCTAATCAGAATATTTATTTGAAAATAAAATTTAAAATATGTCGGATTTTAGCTGCTAACATTTTTTCTTTTTACTATAATAAATCTTCGCACTTTTTTCAAATTAACTTCAATTGCTTTTGTTGATAATCATTTTACTATTTATTATGTAAATGCATTTATCAAATTTCATAAAAATTGCTTTTAATAATCGATTTTAGCAAGTTATTTTGATGTTTTTTTTGCATTTATTTCTTTTTTTTATTTACTTTATATAAACAAATTAATAACAAATATTTTGCTTCTGACAATAGTTAAATAACGTATAATTTTGTATACAATTTTTGAATGAAATATATTTATATACATAACGATATTTATTATTTTTAATAAAGATTCGAAAAAACTGAAATAAAAATTTATCTTAATCTCTCTCACATAAAAATGAATATATATTATCAGAAAGTATTGGAGTGATAAAATTACCTAAAATATCCATTCGATCTCGGTAAAATGCTAGAGTTATTACTTTCCAAATGCTTTAAAGTACTGATCGATCCTTTAAAATGTCTTCAAAAGGAATCCAGAGCTCTGCGATCTCTTTTCAGACAGAGCTTTCATGGAAAATCCAAAACACTAATATGCAGAAAAATTGAGAAGGAAAGCTCACAAAGATTATTGCAATAGATATATCTGATGTCTAATCTATCTCAACATATGATGGCATTCCTACGACCTTCGAACATCCGTTATTGGGTGTTTATCCTCTCATTTCCTAAGGATAAAGGAAAGGACCCCAAGGGATAAGTATTTATGTAGTCTTGTAGCTCTGCCTTAGTATCTAGTTTAGAGTGAAACAGGGACTAAATATACTAAGGAATACTGATATAAGTCATCTTATCAGATATTTACAGAAGGAAATGTTTTCTATCAATTTTTATAAAGAGTCTTTCATTCAAAATTAATGAAAAACACGAGACATTTCACATGAGAAATATTATATGAAATATTAAATCGACACATCGACTGGGTTTTATTCTATAGTATCTGATTATAGGACTCTTTCAGTTCTAGAATTCATTTCTGATGTTTATTCGACAGAATTCATAAGACATTTGAGATTTATATCTATTTCCCATACATTTTATGAGGAATAGTTTATGAAATAAACTTGATTTATATTTAAATAATATAGATGATAAATATTAAAATATATTAAACTTATATTCTATAAGAAATTATAACACATTTATAATCATTGTAAAGTTATAAATTCAAACAAACGTTCATTCACAGCATACTAAGAAGGTCAATATAGCGATTGTATATGATTAAAAGAACATAAATACTTTTTTTTGCATCTTTTGAAAATTCATAATTATGTACAGTTCATAACAGACAAATATTATTTCCACCCATTGTGATTTTTCTACTTTAATATCATTTTATATTGTATTATTCGCATTATTTAAAGAAATAGTAATCTCCGAAATTAACAAAGAAAAATAAAAAAAAAACACCCCAAAATTATCATTTTTAAATTTATATTCCAAATCCATGCTTACATTCGAAAAAATACTGAGAAATTTGCTCTTTCAATTGAAGTAAATATTTAATGGATTTAAAGATGCAGACACATTTTAAATATTTCTTTTCTGAAAATTTTTCTATTTTGCTTTCAGATATGCATGCTACTGAAATACTTCTAGCGTTCTTTTTTAAGATTTCTATAAAATCCATAAAATAAAATTCCGCTTTAGAATGCTCCCATTTTTTTATTTCAATGTAATTATATAATCAAAAGAAAGGTATTTTGATGAAAATAACAAAAGTAGGGCAAAGTATAGCAATAATAAAATGAAATCCTGAAAATTAATAATAGTGTGACATTTAATCTTCAATATAAGACTTAAATCATTGTAAAAATAGTTTTGTTCAAAATGCAAGTTTTAATTTAAAAAATAATGATGAATTAACTAATTAAGAAATAATGTTTAGAATTAGAATTTATTTTTATTAAAAATTCTTCATTTTGATAGATTATTAAAAAATATTTGATAAAATTGTGTGCAAAATATATATTAATAATATGGAATTAAATTTCATCTGAAGAAGTCATTAGATACAAAAAGAAAGCCGGATTGTCTTTTTAGACCAATTAAGTCTAAAAGGACAATTATATTTTTAATTGTTTTCACTTTATAAGGTTTTTAAAAATAATTATTGTGTAACGAAATTCATTCATTTCTTAAGGAGTGGAGTTGCAAAATAATTTTAAATTATAAATAAAATCTTACGAAATCTTCATTTACATTTATTTCATTGACATAGCACAATTAAACCTGCGAAAAAATAAAGTTAGCTTTGCCACATGATTTTTAAAATAAATAAAATGTATTTTATGATTGAAATAGGAATTTCAAATGTTCCTTTAGTTTAATGGTTTAAAATTTCGAGACTTTTATATAAATTCTCGCATATATTCTGATGTTCATTTTATGTTTGCTCTAAAGATTCTGCTATTATTGAAACTTTATATGGGGACAACAGAAAAAATTGTATTATTAATCCAAACCATCACAATTAAACTTTTTATCATTTGTTATTCCTTACCCGAATACATTTTCACTAATTTTGCTTTAATACTTTAGTACTAGTAATACTAAAAGTAAATTTGTTAATCATTTTGTATTATTTATTTCGTTTAATCGAACGATAATGTTAGTTACTCCTGGAGTTCCATCAGATGTTTTTTAGACTTTATGAGATAGATAAGCACGTAAACCTTTTGTTCAAAAAACTCTAAAAATGTCTTTTATTTTATACGATAGGAAAATAGGAAAAAAATGCGTTAGAATGAAAAAGAGCCAGAAGTTTACAACTGCGAGGTGTACTTGTGCTGTTTGTCCTCGCATCCAAGGCGGAGTGGCATGTCTTTCCGTGCCATTTCATGTCTGATATACGACGGGAAACAGGTTTAGGATCCAGTTTCTGGAAAGGACTAAATCAATTATTCTGAGTCGGTTTAATCTCTGTCGGATTTTCTCGGGCTAGAGACGTGAATTCGCCTTCCAAAATCTCCAGTGGATTTTCCTCTTTTGGAATTTTACGCTGGAATGAATAGGGGACTAATTCTTCTTCATGGAAGCAGTAGATTACGGTTAGTAACGCGACATTCCACACGGAGCATGAATGTTTTTAAATAAAGTAACACACCGTTAAACCCGATCAAAGCTGCTAGAAAATGAAGAACATTTATTTATTTTGTCTGGTTAAGATTTTTTTTTCAAAAATTTAAAGTTTACCTTTATTTTCGTTATTTGATATTCCTAATATATCAAATATTTATTAATAAATGAGGCTCAAATTATTCAAAATATTATTTTATTTATGTTTAATGTTATAATTCAGACCACTACGTTGTCCTTAACGCGTCAAGCGCGCTGAACTAAAACTTTTGCAGAGCTGCCGTAACGTGCTTAAAGCGTTCTATATTTCAAAACTTTTAAATGTTTAAATAGCTTTGTAAATGTTTACCTCTTTTATTTATTTTTTTATTTTTGTTTGGTCAAATGCCGTGAAATTTTCCGTTATGAGAAAACGGCTAAAAGATTAAAGCATTTATTTTTTAGACAAATTTATCGCAGCATGTATACATGTTTTTGTATAGTAACACATGTTGTCACAGATATAGAGTTTTTGAATTACATATTTATTGAATATTTTTATTAAACTTAGACACAAGTATTCGTGATATAAAAAGTCTAAGAGGGTATTTTTTATATCGTATTAAAATTCAAAATATTAAATATGATTTTGGTTTTAGATTCTAATTTGGAGTAATGTACTCAAACTGAATGCTGCAATGCTCAGTGACGAATTATTTCTTTCTGAAAATATCTAAAAGAAAACTCATGAACGTATAATTAAAATAAAATTCTCAACTTTGGTTAAATAATAAGAATTTCGCTTTAGTGCAAAGTATTCCAAATGTTAATGATAATGGATTAAAAATCGAAGCATTCAAGTAGCTCATTTTCTGATGTCTTACCTTTTTAATTGAGACAATAATGAATAAATTTAGTATCATGAATTTGACATTTAGTTTATTAAAACTTTATTTTGTTTTATAATTAGCTCATAAACTTTCCGTAAGGATCCAGGAAATTTAAAATAAAGGAACATACAAAATAATCTACTTAAATAATACCATTAGCAGAAACAGAATTTATTTCAAAATACAACAAAATTATGCTTTAATTATAAAATATTTTTAATGGGGCATGCTTATGATATATTAAAATTTTATCTGAAAATGAATAAAGCATTACTACAATAAACATAATAAAGAATTAATTTCGTCGAGTTTAGAATTTCCTCGAGAAGTGAATGAAAATTACAGTGACGTTGTAATTTGTTCAATTAAATTCAAACTTTTTAGTTGCATTAAGCTGAAAATTTAAGAATGCATGCATTTCATATTTATATTTAGTATATAAAATGTTAATTAACTTGGAGATAGTCAAAATGGGCTAATAACTTGAAAATGTAAATAGATTTCTGATTTATTTAATTCATATTTTAAGAATGCCTGTTTAAAGTACAAGCCGAAAAATAATTAAAAACATGAACAAAACACAAGTATTTCTCAACATATATTTTTAAAGAGAAATGACAAAAAGCAATCTTCATGACTAAACATTACATAAAACGAATTTTTATACGATATTAAGGTATCCGGCTACGTTTAAAACACTGATTATCGACCATTGGCGATTGTTTAAAAATTCTTATTAATTCTGGTAATTCCGTCTTTTTTAAACAACATATCTTTTTTAAGAAAAGGAAGGTCTGACTTATCATCCAGGGTCACATATTTTTTATATAAAACTTTGCCTTTCACTTCATTTTTCTAAATATTTAATTTTCATAAAAACTCTCCACCATTGACATTATATTCCTAAAACTGCTGGAGGTTACTTACGTAAAACTTTCAGCTTGTGTTTGAAATGAACCAACAGTTTTATGGTTGGTGAAACACTTTTTTAATTAAGGTGTTTTCATAAAAATTAAGTTGTAAATTTATGGAAAGAATGCCTATATGCGCATATTTTTACCCATAACTTTTTTGAATATCAAAATGTTTTCTAGATTTTGGTTCATTTCATTCATTATTTCAGTGATTCTCAACCTGTGGGGCGCGCCCCCCTAGGGGGGCGCGAACATATCCAAGAGAAAATGCTATTAAAAAAATGGATTAAGTGACTGAAAGGAAAGAACACACACACACATACAAAACAAAATACATTTCCATATTTTTAATAATTAACTTATTAAATTAAAACAACTTACTAAATTGAAAAAAATTAATAATTATTAGTGCCTTCCTTGGGCCTGTCTTGTAGAGCAAGGTTTTTTCAAGGAGGGTTTAATATTAGAAATAGACAAACTCAGTTCTTTTTCTATATGTAGCTGAGATTTATATTTTGTCTTCAAAGAAACCACTGCAGGAAATCCAGTTTCACAAAGGTAAGATGTTGAAAATGGCAGTAGAATGTGAAATGCCCTTGTTTTTAGTGCAGACAACTCATCATTCTGCCCAAAATTCAAAGAGTGATTTATTATGAAATTGTCTATTGGTTTCGTCGCTTGCCATGAAGTCTATGAAGGTTTCTTCCTCTTCAATTGAGGGTATTTTGAAATGGATCCCTCACGCACTTGTAACTTGATATCAGTTAATCTTCAGCAAGAAAGTACTTTTTAAAATTCCTTGCTAGCATTGCTAAATGATTTTCAATGATTACAAAAACAACTTTTACATGTTGTTCTTCAGCCTTGTAAGTTTTAATACAATCCTTCAAATTTGCAAACTTTGTCAAGTTTTCTTGCTTTAAATTTCTGCTCCATAATTCCGATTTCCTACAAAAAGCATTAACTTTATCACTCGTATCCAATATATGTGTATTTGCTCCTTGCAGTTGAAGACTCAAGTTCTTTAATTTCTCGAATATGTCGACCATGTAGTTCAATTTCATTACAAACTATCGCTAAAATTCTCAGCTTCCAGTCTGCTTTCCTCTTCTAGGAAAACGGCGATTTCTTCTCTTAATTCATAAACACGTTGCAAAAATTTCCCTCGTGATAACCATCTTGCGCCGTAATAAAATGGTAACGCTGAATGTACTACACCCATGTCTTTACAAAGTGCGAAAAAGATTCTTGATTTCTGGGATCTCATTTTTATATAATTTACTACGGTTACAACCGTAGTTAACACAATATTCAAACCAGGACGCATTTCTTAGGAAGCCAAAGCTTCTTTGTGGATCATGCAATGTGTCCAGACTCACTGTGTTCACTTGTTTCACTAGTGCCTGAATACTTAGGAATCTTCCGGACATAGAACGAGCATCATCGGTGCATATTCCGACGCAATTTTTCTATTCTATGTTTGCCTCATTCATAAAATCATTTAAGATAGCAAATAATGCGAGTGCTGTTGTTTTGAGTTCAATTGGTTTGCAGAAAAGTAATTCTACTACTGACAAATCATCATAAAATCTAACATAGGCAATGAAATGAGGATCTTTATTACTATCTGTTGCCTCATCGAGTTGTATTGAAAACAATTTGTCACATAACTTCGACAGAAGATGACACTCTACATCTTCAGCTAAATCAGTAATTCGATGGGAACAGTATCATTTGAAAGAGGTATAGACTACAATTGTTTTGCAAAATTATCTCCAAGCATAATATCTACAATCTCAATTGCGGATGGCAAAATAAGCTCTTCACCAATGGTGTGAGGCGTTTTACATCTGGCTATTTTATATGAAACTTTGTAATACGCAATTAAAGCTTTTCATTCACAGACAAAGTTTTTTTAAACAATGATTTTTGCTTTTCATAGGATTTTAATTTTAATTCGAAGAATTCTTTTGGTTTGTTTACTTACTCACTATGAAGCGTTTCCAAATGTCATTTAAGTTTATTAGGTTTCATGCTGTCTGCCGCCAACAGTTTTGAGCAATTGATACACAGGGGCCTTTCTTCTTCATTTACTTCAGTACAAAGGAATCAAAAATTTAAGTATTCTTGAGAATATTTTTTTGATTTTATTTTCGGAATCACGCTCGTCTGTGTACATGTTGATGCTTATCTATCGTCTAATGATCGCTTACGCCAGCTTAAAAATTAGAAAATAAGTCTGCTGACGTGAATATTTAATACGTGATTTGCAATTACACGAATATATATAAATATATATAAAATACACATTCAGAATAGATTCAATAGTGATAGAAGGATCGACTCGAATGAAATTGTTTGGAATTAAAATTGGTGTCATAGAACTTTCCCCTTCTTTTGAGAAAATGTTTGTTCACATCTGCGCACGCCCTTAATTAAACTTTGAAGCTGACTAGACAAATTGAAACCGTGAGAATGCCCGACATATCGGGACGCAAGAGCAATAAAGGCATGGGATTTAATGCTGAGGATCGTTGTTGCAAAATGTTAATAAATTTCCGTATTCTCGGTAATTTGTAAAGTTTAAAATAAAGGTTGTAGTGTAGGTTTAGCGCCAAAATAGTCAAAATACATTATTATTGTATACATTTTATTGTAGGCGGTGGGAAGGGGGGGCGCGATGAAAATTATGGTTCAAAAGTAGGCCGTGAATACTAAAAGGTTGAGAAACACTGCATTATTGTATTCTATAACTTTTGCACAAAGAAAAATGAGATTGGTTCATTACAATTTTGTGTAGAGTGTTAACCGTTTTGGTTAAATTTCACTCAAATTTACAACACATTTTCACATATCTCAAATATATTATATTTTCAGATAATAGTATTTGTATTTATAGTGCTTATTATTGACAATACATCTAAAAACACTATATGTTTTCTAAAAAATCTAATTTTTCAAAAATTTTCCTTCGGATGTAGTCATATACCTTAATTAAGGGTAAAAAAGTTAAATTTAAAAAAATGGAACTGGTAAACATAAACCACCTGAGCAAATGCATCAAACAAATTTATTATTTTTAATCCATGATTTGTCTTCAATTCTTTTGAGTAATTGATTTTCTTTAGCTTTATAATAAATTTTATTGACATTTAGTTTTCATTTTTTTTTTGTTTCGGTTTTCAAGGGAATAGAAATATTTGAACATTTGTTTAGGTTCGACAGTGAGTTCTGAAATTGCTTTTCGTTTTCTCAAGTGTTTCTTTTTACCTTTTACTTATAAATCGATTTAGACGTCATTTTAGTTGTAATATTTTTAGAGAAAATATTAGTATCGATTATATCAATATATGTCGTTTCTTCATAAATAAACAAACATATTGATAAATATAGTGTCATATTTTCTGCAAAAATGTTTGGAAAAATATATTTTCATATGGTTAGATTTATATCTACAAAAGTTCTGTTTGATGTTTTGAGAATCAGCTTTGTATATTTTCTAAACAAAGTTTACGCATCCAACGACTCTATCTACTTCCTTCTTTCTGTTTATTTGAGTTGCTAGATTAAGTAATATAAAAAGATTGAAGGAGTTGTTATATTTATTTTTTAAAAATTTCATTTTAATATCCTTCTGGGTTTCATATGTTTAAAGAAATGTAGATTTCAAAGTCCAAAATTTTGGGAATTATTTATTTTATTATTTTCTGTTACTTCAGTAACAAATTTTAAAGCTAAGCATTCAGATAGATATATTAGAATTAAAATTTTAAGCTTTTTTTTTAAGACAGAATTCCTGAAATTCCCATATACGCCATCTAAAATAAAATAATTTTTAAAAACAAAATTATATTTTTTGTGAGTTTAAATCTCTGTTGCAGATTTTTAAATATTAGGGAACTTTTAAATATCTAACATTACATTTTCAACATGCTTCGGGCGTTTTTATTGTAGTAATGATACTTGTTTTTAAGATCTTTTTTAAGTTATGTCATTTTATGTGGATATTTAAAAACTATTCAGCAGAATTTCAATGTTTCTCGGCAAAGTGGGCAAAATTTTCAGCCGGTAAGCATCTCAAAATAGTTTTTTTGTGATATTTGTTGATGTAAACAAAGGTATTTATTTCAACAACAAAACAATATAATCTTAGGTAAAAGGAATTCTTTTCCTTCGAGAAATATTCTAAAGCTCATAATATTTATGCATTTTATTTATAAATTGGAGTTTTATTCGTTTTGATATAAATAAATTATCCGAAGATAAATTAATATTAAAAATTGAAGCAGAAACGATGTCTGCTTATGAAAACAATAATTGTTATGAATCTGATTGTTAATGTTTAGAAATGCAAAAGTCAAAAAACGAATATTAGCCACTTTTCTTTTTACAATTAAATTTTAATTATTCTATGCCTTTATATTTAAAATTTCATAAAATGACCATAAATAAATATACAAATAATATCACAGAGAACATTTCGAATTTTTCAAAATATGATTGCAAATTTTTTCAAAATATTTAGTTCTTTATCTTCAGTAATCAGACCACATATCATAGGCTGAGAAATTGCCTGTGCAAGCATTTTACTTCATTGCCTAAAATGCATTTAATATTCAAGTATATTAAAGAGTATCGATTTATTAAAATTGTCAAAAAATTTATAAATTAATTAAAAGGATGTGAATAATTAATTAAAAGGATATGAAAGTTACTTGATTTTTTCGATTGCTTGATATACAAAATTTTTCAAAATGAAGTGTTGCGAACAAAATAAATTTTAAATATCTTATAGCAACTTGACACTGCACATTGGACACATTTCTGTAAGTATTCCGTCTCGAGGATACTGAAAGGTTAACTAAATTGATTCCATAATTGTATGCGTAACTTTAATAGATAGCAAGCTACATTCGGAAGCCAGTTGAATTTACTCAAATTTTTTTAAATTAATTAAAAGAATGTAAATAATTAATTAAAAGAATATGAAAGTTACGTGATTTTTTCGATTGCCTGATATACAGGATTTTTCAAAATGAAGTGTCGTGAGCAAAATAAATTTTAAATAACTTATAGCAACTTGACACTGCACATTGAACACATTTCTTTAAGTATTCAGTCACGAGGATACTGAAAATTTAACTAATTTGATTCCATAGTTGTATGCGTATCTATAATAGATAGCAAGTGACATTCGGAAGCAAGTTGCATATACTCAATATTTTCATTTGATGTGCGTGAACAATCAAAGTTTTTACCATTGAATAAGCAACCATCTTCTACGAATTTATTGTAAAGGAATTGTATTGTCAATTTTAAAATTATTATAACTAGGTAATATTTTGCTGAACATAAATCTACATACATTCTTAACTGCAACGATGGATTCATTTTCTGCATACAAAAACACTTTCTGACAGTTGATAGTTATTACAAAATAAGAAAAATGCAACATTCACCAGGATTGTCAGAATACATAAAATTAAACTTTTAGTGTACTGTACATACATCACTGTACATACTGTCGATACATCAAATGTGTTTCTAACAATAGCCACTCATTAAAAGAATGTATTTTTTACTCGTTTGCTTCTCTGTGAATAGAAGTGCATGCTCTTCAATAACGCAGATCAGATTATTATTAAAAATTATTAAACATTACAGAGAAGGTATTGGATTCATTTTAACAGATGCTTAATTTTCCAAATTTGCATATTAATATGTGCTAAAAACTTGATGAAAATGTCTCCAGGAGCCATAAATGGAACACACAACTGAATGCAGTTCAATGAATTCTCAGATCGATGACTGAGCTCAAATTCTCATCAACGGCAGCTGTTTGTGACGTCACAGCTGCATCCAGCGAGGAATCCTGAAGTTTCATCTTCCCCTTTCAGGAATTCGAAGACCAGAAGAATTTCCATGGGATGCTCACAGATCGTGTTTTTTCTCCTTAGAGAGGTTCCACTTTTTTCCCCTTTTATTTTCCTCTTATTTTTCCAACCGCCTCTAGTTTTCTTTTTTGTTTACTTACGGATATCTCTTTCTTTGCATTCTTCATCTTTTTTTGCTCTTTTATTTCTCTTCTTTTTGCATTCCCTGACACCACTTTCCTGTCGAGTTCTTGATTGGACTCCAACGTGTCGGGGAATGAGATCATCAAACATTCCGTAACTCATACTCAGGGGACGCCAATGCGGTAATGCCTCGGGAAAATATCACCTTAGTTAAACATTTCAAAGACAAATATCGAGAGAGATATATCCTAAGGAAAGGGTAATTCGATCACACTGGATTAGTTATTTACCTTCCTGAATTAATTATTCACTTTTTACTCTAATATTTTCTGCATTCGCATAATATTCAGATCATTTTCTTGCTCACTTATAAATCGATATAGAATAATATTTAGTCAATTGGAAAAATTCATTTGAAGATTCTTCAATTAGTAATCACCGATAAGTGATCTACCCAAAACGTTCTTGCGTAATCTCTGATAAAATTGTCATGCAAGAGAAAGCCATACAGGTAATTGGCACACAATAGTCATGAAATATCAGCTTCTAGCTAGAGTTTAACATTTTAATTGAATACGTCGTGTCATCTTCAGCATTGTCCATTCATTTGTCCATCGATCATTGGAAATCATTAATAGTATTCTTAAATACAAATCGTGCTTTAGAGCCGTTTTTAACAGCCTACATTCACCACAGAACTTTACTTAAAGTCGAAAAATCATATAACAATTTGGTATATTTAAGTCATTAAGGGTTTTGAGCTATCGCATTTATATGCTTCTGAAAATCCAGATAGATAGACAACCAACTTCTTTTTAAATTTGTCTCAAAATCATATTCCTGTCTTAGATGCATTTTTTCTCAATTGAGTGGAACAAAAATTCGACACGAATGTGAACTTATAGCCACAAAATCATATAGTAGATTTGATATATTTGTCATTGTCTTTTCCGAATTACAGTACTTACATATATTTATGAAAGAGCAAATTGATAAACACTCACTTCGTAATTTGATTTAGCTCAAAAATTAGAAAGGTGTCTACACTATAGATGTTAAATCAACCTACCATGTTTTATGTGTCTTACTCGTTTCATATTTTAGTTATGTTAAAATATATTCGAACAGCTGAAAAGACTGACTTTCAAATGTGGTGTTAAGTTCATATATCAAATTTCAATTGTCTATCTCAAAGCGTTTTTGAGTTATTTTTTCCTCAAACAGACAGACTTACATTGTCGAAAAATGTGTTTTTTTAACTCAAGGAGATCTAAAATGTGGCGATTTGTCAAAACCTCGAATTCGAAGTTTCTGGCGATTGTTATACTTTATTATATGAGAGGAAGTACAAACCCCTTAACTATTACCATGAAGATATAATTTTATACCAATATTTAATAAAACTGCACTTGATTTTTTGATTTTACAATCAATAACTTTTGTTCATTACAATTTTATCCAAATTTTAATTACGTTATTTCTATATTGAAGGCATTTGCAAAAGAATTTTTTTTACTTTAATTTGCATTTTTTGCTATGTTCTCTTTCTTTTCTTCTTCTTTTAGTTGTTTAATTTATGCGTAATATGTCATATCAATTTCTATAAAATACTCGGACATTTTGATATCTATAAAGAAAAAAAAACGTTTAACATTTTATGAGCATTAAGGTTCTTTACTATTTATAATATACTAGCCGCCTTTGGCGACCAGCTGGTTCGCCATGAGTAAAGCGTTCTAAAATTTTCAATTAAATCACATATTCATTAGCCTTGAAGTAATTCCGGGCATTGGTTAACCTGAAATTAATATTTTCTTTAAGATGATGGACGGTAAGTTTTAAAAGTACACCTTTTCCTAATAATATTCTTTAATTTTATAAATCAGTCAGTTTTAACCATCGGTTATGCTTCCAAAATATGAAAGAAACAAATTTTCGATGATGTTGCCAAAATATTAAATATGTTTTTTTTAAAGAAAGCGAGAAAGAGAAAAAAAGTATTAAATTAATGATACAGATATTGCAAACGATTACATAAATATGCCATTAAGTCGGGATTTCAATGCATATCCTGTCTAAATTCAATCAGGTTTACCGTAAATAAAGAAGGTTTATTGAGTTAATGATATAGATATTGCAAACGATTGTAGAAACCTTTGCTTTGCATTTATTTTTTAAAGAAAATATCACATTTTATATTTCTTTTATTTTATCCAGTCACGTGTTAAAAGTTGCATTTCTTTAGACTTGATTTACGATGAGTTTTTTTTTTTTATTATTATTATTTGAGCTTCCGTCATTGTTTTCTTTTATTTTATCCAGTCACGTGCTCAAAAAACATGGTTAAAATATTTCTTTAAAAATTCGTTAAAAATAGAAGCTTGAGTTTTACATTAAAACACTGATACCATTAGAAGGCTAATTTTTTAATTTTTAAATTGATGTAAAAATCATGTTTATGCGATCATATTTTCGGAAGTTATAGCGGAAAAACGTCGAAATTTCGCTTAAATTTTAATTAATTCAAATTCTAATTAAAAATTCGAAAAAAGGGCTCCGAGGTGCACATTCCGGACCTCCAAAGTATACATGTACCAAATTTGGTAGCTGTAGGTTCAATGGTCTGGCCTGTAGAGCGCCAACACACACACATTGAGTTTTATTATAAGTATAGATTTTTACTCCGAAGTATCGCTTCACTTGTCAATTATATGGTATTTAATAACAGATAAAACGAATCTACCATAATTTCGAAATTTGAATGGATAGAGTGCATGCAAAAACAGTTTAGATTATTTGTTCTCGTGCATATACCGTATAAGAATAAACATAACACAAGTACTGTATTTCAGAAGTATGATAAAAAAATTCTTTTCTTTCTTCCTTTTTTTCATATTGATTTCAGTTTAATGGCATCATTCAGGTGCGCTTTAGATCAAAACTTGCTTTAAACTTGAGGGCACAGAAATATCCCTTCTGGGTTGTCTGTAACATATCTTGAAATTCGTTTCTTTCTCTTGTCAGAAGCCGAAACTGTGAAGGAATCCCAACTTGCCTCATACATAAATAAATTCAGATAACCAACTTATCTCCCGAAGCGAAGAGCAACAAAAATAAGATCTGCCCAAATCATTGGTTGAAATGACTTGTGACGGCTGCTCGTGGCATCTGGACAATTTATTCAGAACCTAGAGATAATAGAATATATATTTTTTCTGCCTTTTTTTCGTCCCAGGAAGTCAGGGATGGACGAGCAAAGCCGACATGTATAGGCTAATCCGATTGGCGAACGAAGGATCAGCAGTGTGCGCACGACGCCAGCGATAGCACTATTCCGGGAAAATTATAAGAAAATTGTATCTGGTTGGGTAACATTACGTACGAGGTAATTATTTTCATTGGCTGTAACAAACTAAGTTTCTTTTACTTGACCTTAATTATAAACAGCGCTATCTATCTATCTATATATAATGCAGAATGCATTACATTCTTTTTAAAACAAAGATTATTTATATTCGCGACAACATTTTAAAGATAATATTTTTAGATTTCTGTTGTAGAGATCTATTTTGACATTATTTTCTTTATTATATATATATATATATGCAAACGTGCATGCATTGTGTCGTACAGGTGTCGGATATCAGTTTGTGGGATGGAGTTTCATGCCTGTTGCACTTGGGCGGTCAATGCAGGGACGGTTAATGCTGGTTGTAGATGACGCTGGAGTTGTCGTCCAATGATGTCCCATACGTGCTCGATTGGAGAAAGATCTGCTGATCTAGCAGGCCAAGGAAACATGTCGACACTCTGTAGAGCATTTTGGGTTACAACACCGGTATGAGGGCGAGCGTTATCCTGTTGGAAAACACCCCCTTGAATGCTGTTCATGAATGGCAGCACAACAGGTTGTATCACTAGACTGACGTACAAATTTGCAGTCAGGGTGTGTGGGATAACCACGAGAGTGCTCTTGCAGTCATACGAAATTGCTCTCCAAACCTTAACTCAAGGAGTAAGCCCCGTGTGTCTAGGCCGCAGACAAGTCACTAGCAGGCGTTCACCTGGCCTCCTTCTAACCAACAAACGGCTATCACTGCGACCAAGGCAGAATCGGCTTTCATCAGAAAACACAACAGATCTCCACTCCGTCCTCCAATGAGCTCTAGATTGACACCACTCACATTGCAAACGGCAGTGGTTTGGAGTCAGTGGAATGTACTGTACAGGGCGTCTGGCTCGGAGCTGTCCTTGAAGTAACCGATTTTTAACAGTTCGTTGTGTCACTGTGGCGCCAACTGCAGCTCGAATTTCAGCTGCAGACGCAGTAGGATTAGCCGCAGCCATTCGCCTAATAAGACGGTCTTCCCTCTCAGTAGTACCACGTGGCCCCCCGGGACCTGGTCTTCTTGAGGCAGTACCTTCCCTTGACCACTGCCGCCAATACTCATGCACAGTGGATACATTCCTGCCAAGTCTTTCAGCAATATCGCGGAAAGAAAACCCACCTTCTCGTAGCCCTACAACACGACCTCGTTCAAACTCAGTGAGCTGTTGATAATGACTTCTTCGTCTTCTCAGAGGCATAATTGATTAACATTAACCCACTACGTCGAATCTCAACTGTAAATAACGAACACGAACCTTACAGCGCTTATTTAAAGCAAACCTCATTTGTATGTTCATAGTGTCGCTACTAGCGCCACACTTACGCGCGTAGCTCGAAATTTGAATCGACGTCATCTTTCAGGTGTATAAACACGCCTACCAAATTTCGTTTATCTAGCATAGCTCCTTCCTTGTGTTGGGATTTTTTTTTCATCAGTGTATATATATATATTCTAAATGTTTCGAATGTAAAATAAATATATCATATTTTTTCCATAACATCATTTTAGGATAAAATTTTAATTCTAGTCTTGACAAATCTAAACTCAAATTATGTATCAGATGCAATAAATTTATATAAAAGAACTTTGTAAAAGCCTAAAAAAAAGGAATTGAAAAGGAAAATTTTCAATACCTGAAAGAAATAATGTTTTTAAAAAAGAAAAGCTGTAAGTGAAACTCGAAATCAAACATAATTATAATAAATTTGTTTCAGAATAGAGGAATAATATATTGAATATTTTGAAATTATAAGAAAGTAAAAATGAATTACTGCAATTTTATTTTAGAAAAAGAGAGAAATAATTATATAGCCTTGTAAAAATTAAATATTTTAAATGTTTCATTACATAAATTAACCTTTAAGCCTTTTTTTTTCAATTAGAGTGAAGACAATCCTAAAGAAAAATTGCATTAGAATACCATTTTTAGAAATAATAAATAACAAATTAATTAGCTCTTTTTCAAAAAAAAAAAAGAAAGAAAGGAAAAAGAGTTGAATGCACTCCTTTTATATGTAATTTTTGAATAAATTTTCTATTAATGGTTGATGTAAAAATTAAAATTATTTCACTATTATTTGAAAGTTTCTTTCAGAGGAAACTAAATAAATAGTAATATTTAAATAGAAAAAGAATTGAAAATTTCAGTTGAAAGATAATACTACAGTAAACTAGATTTTTTTTCCTTTCTTTTATTAAAGATGACGAGCAGATCAATAAGAATCTATGAAAGAAATCAGAGGGAAAAATTAATTATCTCAATGAAAAATACGAGCAATTTATGACATTTTATTAATAGTTTAACAATATCTCAAAAAATAGAAAAAATTCGTTTCTTTTTCTAAATTTGAATCTACATGTTAGTGGAGTTTTGCTCTATAATCATGAATTTCTTTTAAAAAATTTGAAAATATATATTCATTAGTTATTTAAGACTGCTGCGAAATAAGTAAATTTTTGAAGCATTTTATCGTTTCAGAAAAAAATATAAAATGTTTATTGCATCCAAATAATACTAATTGTTACACTTTCTCTGACAAATAAAGTGAAATATTAGAGCACTTCTGAAAATTTTATGTTTCAATGCATAATTAAAGAAGTAGGAATTTGAAAGACTTTTGTAAAATAATAATAAGAATTTGTAAATAAATGGACTATTTTTCTATTTCAGTAAATGTGGAAAATTTCATTTCTACATTCTTTCATCATCTATTTTTGTACATAAATTATTTATATTCATCAAGAGAAATATCAAATTCAGTTATTTAAGGATTTTTCTCTTATGTTTCTTTTTAAAACAGAGAAATAAACTTTAAATAATTGCATTTCATAATAAAAGAATATTTTATTCATAATTTAAATACTTGAATGTTTTTCTGTAAATATTTGCTCAATTATGTTCTAGGGACTTTGTTTCATTTAAACATTTTCCTTTTCCTCTAATTTTAATCATTTTTGCTTGTATCAGCTTTTTGAAGCAAAGCTTTATTTCACAGATATATAAATATTCTTATATACCCTTTTTTCTTTCGTGAAAGACTCGAGAACGTTGAACAGCTATTACTGCTAAGCTATTTCCTTTGTATGAAAACATTAAATTTTTATTTCATTTGATAAGAATTTTATCTTCCTTTAACAATAAAAATTCATATACCGAAATAATCATAAACATACTATAAAAGATTGTACCTTTCAATCTGATATTCATCTTATAGCACTTCCAAAATAATACTAATTTGATATATAAATCTATTCCCAATTCAAATTACTTAATAATCTTAAAAAATAGTTTTGTTAAATATAATGTATGAATCTTGGATTCACATTAAATATTATTTCTTATTTCATCTTTACTTCTACAGTATAACTTTTATCAAAATTTTTATTCTTCATGTTACACAGTTTAATCCAATTTATTATAATACTATATATATATACACGAGAAATTAATCAAGAAATATAGTAAAAACAGACTAGATAAATGTAACAGAAATTTTACTTTTGACAAAATATGTTAATTTTGAAATATAAATGTGTAAACAAAACTTGCTCAAAGGAATTTAATGGCATAATAAATATAAACAAAAAATTGTAATGCTTTGCTACAAATTGTGATATTCTATATTTTCATTTATTAAAATAAAATAAAAGTTAATTTATTGCATAATTCTTCGGTGAAGCGAAAATTTCAAAAACATTTATGAATTCAATAAGAATTAATATTTCTGTAAGATAATAATGGAATTCTGTTTTAATGTTCTAATGCATACATTGAGAGAAACCTTTCATTCGATATTCATTTTAAATCAAAAAGAATTATTTATGACGAGTGAAAGGATCCTTTTTGAAACCAATTTTGTCAAAATATCTATAAATATTAAGGAAAAATAGTCCGTATTCCACTCCCAAATGCTTCTAAATTTTTTCTTTTAAGTTTAACCAAGAATTTTTATTTAGTTTCCGCCTTTTCTTTTGTTGTAATCCAGCAAAGCGATTCCAATGGTCTTATATGTTGAATACAGAAATAATTACTTCATTTAAACAATCAATTGTTTGCAAAATTCATCATGGATAGTTTCCTTTTTGATACATTAAAATGCAAAATATTATATATTTCATTGATTAATCCTCTTCAAATCTTTAAAAAATAAGTTGTAAATATCACAACTTTTATCTCAAAATTTCACAGAATAGAAAAAGAAATTCAGAATAAATAAAAATTCCGCATCAAATTTAAACTTTTCATAATTTTGATCCGAAAAAAACTTGCTATTTGAAACACTGATTTATGTAAATGTTTGCTGAAAAGTTTCTTAAAACTTATCTTAAAAAAATCCACTTACACAAATATATTCAATATTTTTCTATCATATCCTGATATTCTATTTGCATTTTATTTATATATTTTTTGTAATATTTCGATTTTTAAAATGTATCACTACTATAACAGAATATGGATTTAAATGAAAAACTCATTTTTTATGGATAAAATTATTGTGATTAAAGAGGTTAATTCAGAAGGTATATCCCTATCTTATGGCTTTTAGCTAAAAGAGTCGTAGAATCAACAGCCAGTATTGAGAATCATAACCTTCATCTAACATATCATTTTTCAAATTATTCACTTCTAAGTTAGAAAGTTTAATATATCCATTGAAATAAATCCTTTTTTAAAGTACGAATTTTAAAATTTTAGTATTATATGAGAAACAAATTGGAAAAACATATTTATACAAGGCATTGAAAATTTATTAATATTCGGCTCTGTGCCACAAATTTAGCTTTTTGTAGTTATGTTTTTTTCCAAAGATTTGAAAGCTTTTGCTTACCCGAACAGCTACTTTTAAAATTTTTCTTTGTTCAACAATTATTCTCTCATACAGAACATACTTTATTTCACATAATTATAAGAGAACAGATCATTATTTTATTAAATAGAAAAAAAATGTAAAACTGAAAAATGATTTCAAAATGAAGGAATGATAATTTCCAAAATATAAATAGTAGTTCATTTATTAAAAATTAAAGCAACAGTATTAGAAGCCACTCTTTGTTATGTGAAAAATATATGTATAATATTAAAATAACTGTTTTGTAATATATTTGAAATACCACTTGCGTGAACATTAAATAAAAAATTTGTAAGTAAAGCATGCAACTGATATCTTCAAGAAAAGAACATCACAGAATCCATTTATTGAAGCCAACTATTACAAATGGTGAACAATTCTTTTCGCTTTGAACCTGGACCATTTATTTCAACGCATATCCGTTGCCTCTCAATATGCATCCATTTATACTAAGCATTGTGTCCTAGCGGAGTATGAATAAGTTACAAGACGGATGTGGAAAATAAGAACGAATGTCTCGTTTTCGTTGGGAAAACAATACAAAGTTTATTGTATGCTTTATTCAGTGGAGCAACAAAACGATATGCTGTAGAAATAGCTGCATTATGTAGCTTATCGTTATCACGTATTCCTTTCAGCGCATTGGGAAAAAATCCACTGCGAAAAAGAAATTTTCGCGTTTGTTTTCCGGACTTCTGATTTGTGGTGTTGAATTTCTTATATTCAGTCGCGAGTCGAGATATGCTATTTGTTTTATCGTGTCGTTTGTTGGTGACACTTTGTGGGAATGAAGTAAGAAGAAATAAGTTTGAATTTCGAAAAAAAAAGAAGCTAAAATGCGTCTGAAAGGATTTGAAACGGACGCTCATAACCTTGCAAATCTCTAACTTTTCATGTATTGAGTCATTTGTTTCACAAATACTATTGATTTTGTAGACTCAAATGTTTGTTTAAGGTTTGTACAGATGTTTATAGATGGTTCTAAGCAGAAATTTATATTTGATTTATATCAAAATGACCAGAAAAATTATAATTTATCTATATATCACAATTATCAGAATCATCATTATTAATCTATCCATCCGAATGCTCAGAAAAAATCGCAACTAATCTATATATTGGAACGATCAGAAAAATCCTAATTAATCTATATATCGGAATTATTAGAAAAATAGTAATTAATCTATATATTGGAGCGATCAGAAAAATCCTAATTAATCTATATATCGGAATGATTAGAAAAAAGGTAATAGTAAAATTCTCGGAAGGTTTTTATTTTGTGATGGCTTCAAACACTGTAATCCCCACTAGACATCGATAATAAGATTTCGTAAATAAATGTTGACATTACAACTATGATATAATTGCCCCGCATTTTATCGTAGAATTGAGTTTCATTCGTGCAATGCATCAACTTATATTATTTTAAACATAAATTCATGCAAATGAAATATTTTACAAGTGGAAAAAAAAACTCTGATTGGTAATTTTGGTCTGAACTGTAACATTTCAAATAATGACTAAAATTGAGTTTGAGTTGTTTAAATAAAATGGCGTTCCTGTACAGCTAAAATCTTGTTATTTTAAATCTTAAGTATTTGCTTGAACTTTTTACAGATTGCAACAATTTTCCTGAATTGTTTATTACAATAATAGAATTTCGTTTAATACTAGATGAATTCATTTAATTGAATCATAAATTGATGATACCCCATTCCTTCGTTTTATTAGTTGGCATGAAATTAAATTGCATTTTCGGAAACCAAATATATTAAGTATTGACACTAAGAGGATAAGGGCAATCATTTAAACCGAAAAAGAATTCAAATGTTCATATTTCATTTCCCTACTCTTCAATTTCTTATTTATGCATTGGCTTTTTTTAAGTATTCAAAAAGAATGCATCCAGAAAAATTATTCGTTTTTAACATCGTTGTTGGCATTGCAAGTGTATTATGTAAAGAAAGTGGAAAAGAATTTAGGCCACTAAATAAACGTTGCAGCAAACGAAGCTTTTTTATTCCATTTCTAATTTTAAATTCCTTTTTATTAAAGTTTACTGCCATTTTTTTTGTGACATCACAAAAAAAGACAAAAATGCTATTTATAAAAGGAAGCTATGGGAAAAGAAATATTGCAAGTTTTGGAGTTTTATTACAGACGATTATTATATAAAATTTCATTTACATGATATATAAATTTCGGCGATAAAAATGATAGAAAATGAACGAAATACTTTCATAAATACCAATACACAATATTTATGCACAATATTAAGCTGCAAGTGAATTACAACGTAATTCACTTGAACGTAATTCAGTCGTAAGGAAGAAGAAATTCCCTGTAAAATCCTTAAAATCCTGAGCTGTAAAAGAAAAGAAAAATTTCTCTGAAAATGATCAAAATAGGTGATATAGACAAGCTACAAAAATAGAATAGTTTAAGTTGCTGTTCTTTTTGATATTCCTAGTTTAGAAAAGCAATCGTATTTTAATGTATTGTGAGGAGTTTCTTGACTAAATTCATTTGGTATTAAGTACATAAATCTTGGAAATTTTGCATGGACAAGAAGACTTCTCATAAAGGAAAATATTCTATGTTTCGTACAATTATGTAGAAAAGCGAAAATCTACGGAATCTTAAAAGACACTCAATGCCAAATGCAGGAAGATATTTTGGAGAACAGCGAGGCCAGACGATTGCCTAAATGTCAAAGTTCTAAACAATTCGTGAAAATTATTGTGACCCGTCAAAATGCAGAAGGGCATTTCTGCATGGGCAGTGGTGTCATTTCTTGTTGACATTAGTGCCAACGTTATCACTGTTCCCCAATTAAGCAAGGTTAATAACTCTAATCCCTCGCTTAAGTTGTATGCTGCAAATGGTACAGCGTTTCACACATTTGGTACTCAAAGTTGTTGAATCAGCATTAGAAATTGCGTAGAAATTATCCACGAAAATAACATTAATTTATACCTTCTAATCTGTACTAATTAATCTTAGTTGACTAATTGAACGAAATATTAATAGTTTTAAAGTAGAGAAACTCCACACAGTTATTTTTAATGTTTTTTGCTAAAATTTCAGATTCAACAGATAGTTTATAATAGTGTATATATTATTATTATCCACAGTAGGATAAGAATAAAGTCTGAACATTCGGTCTGGAGAACGGTTCTGAAATATAGTCTTGGCAAACTTAAAATCCTTTAGGGTCAATACGGAGCCAAAGCACTGAGGGAAGTCATCGGCTCATATATAACTTTCGTCATTTAACTGTGTTTAAAATTATGAGGTCATTTTCTAAATAGTCCAATTGCTACTTTGAAATTTCATGTAACCCACTGGCTACTCTTTCTTACCCAATTTATGAATTTTGATTGACAGGACGGCTAAGGCAGCATTAGCTGGATCAAAAATTGAATCTTAAGAACCATAACTGGCCACGATATAACCCTTCCTGCGGGAAGCACGTACCTTCTTTGATAGGAGGTAGCTACCGCATCACCACCATTTCTGTACCCATATGTTTCTCATCCTTATTTTTCAGATCCCCCTCTTTGGGAAGAAAACTTGATGTAAATATGAATGCATTGAGGTACAATCTTATGTCAAGTATAAATAACAAAAATTAAAAATTATTCCATTACTTATGAAAGTTTTATATCTTTGAGAGAAAGAAAGTTTTATGATAAATATTAAAAATAGAATAAATTGGATTTTCAAAAATATATGTGACAAATTATCATATGATGTCTTTCTTTTTATTACCTATTTATTCTTCAAGAAAAGTTTTTTTTAAATTGAATAATTGTTAATTTGCAAATAGAAATATATTAATAGTATATAATAACTTCTTTTTCAATATTACATTTAAAATTATGTCATTAACAATAAAATACAACATTAATTTGATTTCTCATTATTTTATAATATTACCCTGAATAGGTTTTCTGAATTCAATTGCAAAAACCTGAAAAAATAGACGAATACCTTCTAAAAAGGCATAGTTTTGAAAAAAATATAATCACAAATGTGAGATGGGAGAGGTAAATTGGCATTTGATAGTCCAGATTGTCTCCAAATTATGAAAATTACTAACAAGAGTTGATTATAATATATATTATATTAATTATTATAATGATATATTATATTAATTGATTATAATGGGCTACTAAACTGGTAATGATGGAAATAAGTCAGGCAATTCACGGTATCTTTTATCGCTAACATGTCCCAATTTGCAATGCTACTATATATTAAAATATATTACACATTGGAATTTAACTCACGTGCAAATGGATTTTGAAAACGTTTATGATACTAATTTGGACAGAAGGAGAGCGTTGTGCCAATACTGTTGTCGTGGGCGTAGGTTATTCAATTTTCTGCGACGTGCTACCGAATGGGCAAGCTCAGTTTTTGATATTACCCTTAGCTACGTGATTCTGATAACTCACACGCCTCCTTTACTGATTACTTCCATGAATGGTATCTGGATAAAGATTTTAAGGTAATAGAGAATATCACAAAATTTATCACTGTTCAGAAATATTATTTGATCAGCGTATTGGCATTTTTGATGTGGTTGATATAGGTTGATATCATGGCATTTCGATGATGCATATCATGAGGACGCATATCAACAATGATGCATATCATGCATCACTGTTAGTGAGCTGAAAATGTACCTTAATTATTTTATAGCAATTGAGTCATTATAAGTATTTTTCATGGAATTATGATGTTACTCAAAAGCAGAGTAATAATAGAGTGTTTATTAAACAATTGTAAGAAAGTTTTTGGTATATTCCATTCATTAACATTTTTTACTAAAGTTACATACATTGCAGGCTTAAAGGCATAAAATACGGTATTTTTATTCCATCTATATCATTTATAAATAATATTGCAACTAACAATGCATCGACGGTATCCTTTAAACAATAAAACAGACAGATATACGCCCTGTAAACAATATAAGAATCTGAAGCTACAATTAATTGTGAATTATCGAATGGTAAATCATTGCTCCAATATTGAATTTCTCAAAATTGATTGTTGACTTTATTAAAATTTTAATAAATGCGTTGGGCTATAATTTTTCGGGAAAAATAATTTTAAATCCTTGTAACAAAATTAATTTATTTCCAACTAGAATAGGATTTAGAATCACAAATTTAAATTAATGTTGATAATTTTGCAGCTAATTTTGCAATCAATTCAAAGAAATCCCTATAAAATACTATTGCATAGTTCAATAATTTAAAAATTAGTGGTAAATCGTAAAACCGTACATAAAAATGCGAGAGTAATTTTAAAGGTTCATTAGTAGGACTGATGCTTAATATTACTTTGCAGCAGTATGATGGCGTTTTTGATGGCGATATCATCTAAAAAAAAGATCAAAACAGAAAACTGGTTAATTGAATGAAATCACACACACACTCATATATATATATATATATATATATATATATATATATATATATACATTTATTGTACAATATTGTAGGATATTAAACATTATGTGCAATATTGCAGAATATTGTTGAATGTTGAAGTATCCAGAATATTTCATAATATTTTGCAACAGTATATGCTACCTGGGTATATATATATAGATGTAGATATGCGTATGTTTATTTGAAGGAGGGTTATAGCACACATATCTTCTTCAATCATCAAGAAACATAGAAACTTGCATCCTAAAATTTGAACTTTGAATTTTGGATTTGTATTCTCGAAGACTGAAAACAAAATACTGAATTAAATTAATATTAAATAAAAAGGTACAAGATTGAACCAGCAAATCCTAAGTATAATGCACCTTAGCAACATTTAATTGCGCATATTATTATTTGTATTACTGTGTTACAATAATCATAAACCTGAAGTCGAATTAACTTAATAAACGAAATTTTGAATTATACATATAAAGAAATTTTTCATATATATAATTCTTTTAACAAAAATCAATATTATTCAGCATTTGGGTTTTTCTTTTTAGGTTTTAATATGTTTCTTTAAGAATTCATGTAAACATTTGCAATGAATTTTTGCCTTTTTCATTTTTTTCATGGACACAACTTGGTTTGTAGCACGTTTTATGAAGTAAAACGTTTTATTATGTATAACTACACGACCAAGACGGCTTGAAACGTAGGTAATCCTAATGATTTGCACGCAAGGTAGGCACTCTGCAAGAAAAAACTGTTCTTCCCAGTTTCGGAGAATAAAGTCTAGCTGCAACTTAGTTTTATTGAAGATGACGCAGTTCTACAAGACGTGAGAGAGAGATGCAGATTTAGAAATGAGTCGTAAAAATGAATTTCTTCCAGAAAATGTTAAAAATGCTCTGCTGCAAATGATAGTCGGCACGCTAGAGTGTGTAAATGTTTGTGTATTTAAAAAGAAAATTCGGAGCCACTTCTATTTCTCTAAAGATTCCTCTATTCCTATAACAAATTTACTAAAATGAAACTAGCTATCCTAATATTAGCCCTATTAACTATTTGTCATTTTTAATTTTGCTTATTAATTATTCGCTAACTAAAATTAACTTTTAAAATACATTAAAGAATGAAAGTTTAAATCGTGAATAAGTTCAATTTATAATTCATGGGTGGATGTGAAATGGATCATAATGCAGTTTAAATTTCAGAGACATTTTCCATATTTTCTTAGGTGAGTTTCAATTTTTTATATTCAGAAGCACTTTGACTTACCAAATATGTCCCTAGTTATTCAAGAAGCTCAGTGCTTTTCCAAAAGCAATAACATAAAAACGTATTCAATTTATGGATTAGTTAATTATGATTTCAAAATTGAGTATTGATGATGATGTGTCCGCGTTACCACGGAAAGAAGTTACAATAGCTTTTCAGGGTAAACACTACTTAGCATCTGAGGGCGGAAGTGTGACTCCCAGCTCTTATGAAGATGGTGCTAACACATTCTCTTGCACAACCTATTTACAGGAGGACTGTTTCACAAACCTCGCTGATAGATTTGACCAAAGGGTAAGGAACAACCATGCCCGAACTAGGACTCGACCCCCGGATGTCCAGATCACGGGGAAGACGCGCTACCACTAAGGCAGGACCCCGAAAAAGTCAAGCATTCCGGTTATAAATTAATAGAAATTAACTTTTTAATAGATTTAATTGGTGTTTGACTGTTATCTGTCCCAAGCAGTGAGATATCTGAAAGGATTCATGTCAGATATAAGGTTTTTTTATTTTTATAATCATTATTTGTAATGAAATATTTCTAAATAATACAGTTAAAACATTCTTTATTTTCATCACAATTCTTATTTTACTATAACGATTTAGTTTGTAAAATGCCTAAAACATAATTTTTTAAGTTATAAGTAACGTATTAGTTATAAAACCTCCTGGTTTGTCTAAAAATTGTTATTATTACGTATAGAGTTTTTTAAGGATGGTATAATTCAAACGCAAATACCTGTTTGAAATAAATTTTAAAAAAAATTGCATAGTTTCTTTTTAACATTTGTGCGTACGTATCTATAAAAAAGTCAATAAGCGCAAGAATTTTCATAATTACAAAGATTGTGATTGCGATTTATGAATGCCTTTATTGATCTTAAGATATCGACTTAAGCTATCCATCTTTTGGGCCTGACACTTTGAAATTTGATTATAAATTAAATCATTGATTAACTCATGATAATCGTGCTATATCTTTTCTCTAATCTTGCGGATAGCTTTAATATTGCCAACTGAACCGAGCATCGGTTGAGATGGTTTAGCTTCTTGGAGATCACTTGCATAAATTCATGGACTACACGTTCTCGAACAAAGATGGACTTTTTATGAATAGAAATGCGCCATGTCATCCTGCCACAACTGTTGGCAATCAGTCTGATGAGCATTCTGGACAATTGTAGCAATTGATTTGGCTACCTAGATAATCCCATATAAATACAATTGAAACAATATTTGACATAAATGAGTGGTAAGTTCATGCTCAAAATCACGCATCATCAACACTTTCGCAAATAAAGACTTATACAGTGGAAGTATGGCACAATATTTCTTTAGCAATGCCACGTCGAGTTGTTGTGGTAAAAGTGGGTATAAAGTATAATATCTTATCAGAATGAAACCGATGGCATTTGCCACTTCAGGGCGCACACGCATGCACACACACACACACACATGCACGCACGCACACACATATATATAATATGTTTCTATATGGTTATATGTATATATGTTTTTAATTTTCCTCTATATGTCATGTCCGTATTTGTGTGCATGAAAAATTCAAATTTGTTTGAATTCAATGAAGCTATAAATATCAGATATTTCTGTAAAAACATAAATGCAAGGTGTGGTAGAAGAAATCCTTAGAAACTGCCTTTTTCTCTGTTTCTCAGAGTGGATACGCATATTAGTTTACATAAGAATTTTTATAAGAAAATTCCGAAAACGGAAATGGAAGACATATTACTTAGATTCTTCCATGGTATAATTTTTAAAATTTTTAATCTTGTATCTGAACATCAATATGAGTTAATTTTTATTAAAACATAACTAAGAGTCTATTATTTCTATTTGAAAGCTATTTACATTAAAATTTAGCGTCATATTTTACTAATTGCTATGTTAGAAATATAAAATTTTATGATCCATATTGTAACGGACATTTTAATTTCACTAGAAATATACATTAAAGAAATAAATTAAAAGTGTAATGTTTTTTATTTTCTATCCAGAAAAAAACTATTATAACAATATAAACATATTCCGATATCAACAACGTATTGTAACAAGATGGTAAAATATTTTATTTCAAACACATTGGAACTTATTAAGAAAACTGGATTTATATTCCAAAGAAATGGAATGAAAAAAAACGCAACCTTAAGATTTCCCATTCTGATTAAACGGGAAAAAGACCAGAAAAAATATTTCGCAATTCGAAAGAGAATAAAAACAATTCTTATCGGCTAAATCAATGTCGTAATGACAAGTAATTATTTCACCTTGTTCTCCAACACTTAATAAAACTCTTTCCGCTCTTCCTACCCCTGGTTATCGAACAATCGTCGTGACAAAATTCACTGAATTCCTCTTCTTCAAGCTTTTTTTCCACATTCGAAGAAAATTTTTCTCATCATTTCCCTCTTCTTATAAGATTGCTATAACTACATTATCTCATTAATGAAGTTCAATTGAACAACACCTTTTAATTTGATTTTGGAGAACTTTTCGGGCTGCAGTTTTTGTTCGGATGATGACATTTTAATTGTTTGAAAAGCATTAATTCCTTCACTTCTCGTAGTTTAAATGATCATATGGATGAAATGAATAAATAAATAAATTTATATATTTAAAAAAAAATTATTTTTTTAACACATTTATCTATATATACGATATTCACATTCATTCTAAAGTTTCAAAATGTAAAGTTAACTCAAGTTCATTGATAGGAAATATATACTTATTCTATACTTTTTAAAATTGAAATTATTATTTTATCACTAATAATTTAATTAATATTTTAATGAAATCAGCATATATATAAATATATACAGAATTTAATTAATGTTTTAATAAATAGCAGGAAGCATTAATTAATTTCATTAAATTTATAAATTTATTTTATTTTATATCATTTTTTAATAAATTATTTCTTGTAATATTCCTTGGCTTTAAAAGTGTGTCTAATTTAATTGAAGAGTTCAGATTGTATATGAACATATTGAGAAAAAAAATCAAAATTGATAATTAAATTTAAAAAAAACAGCTTTTTATCTTCAATCAACTAGTGAACTTTACGTTATTTTTATCATCGCGACTAAATTCGCTGAATTCTTCTTCATACTTTTTATCCAAATTCTAAGAAAATTTTTTTTGCCATTTCCTGCTTTGTTTAAGAATGTTATGACTACATAATGTCAATAATATCATAATATGTTATAATCTTATTTCATTATGTATCATTTTAAAGAAATATTTCTCATTATATTCTTTAGTTTTAAAAACTTGTCTAATTTAATTGAATAAATTAAAAAAAATATTTTTATTTTCTATAATTTCATGCTATCTGATTTATTATCATAGCCGTTCAGTATTTTTGTCTTCTAAAAGTTAAAATATGTGTTTAAATTTTCTAAGCAGTCAAAGGTAAGGATGGGTTATGTATATTTGGAAAGACGCTGGCAAACGAATACTGTAATTTGGCGGAAACAAATTTATTAGCAAATAAAATTTTACTATGTCGAATGTAAATTGTTATTACTTTTATTCAATAAAAATATCCTTTCAATTTTTTTTCAGAAATTGCTAATAATATAAATAGTTAATATGTATATTTTTTTACGAGAAATGTTAATTATAATTGAGAAGTAAAAGTCTTTCTTTATGAAAATTCAATCATCACGAATATGTTTTTTATGTAGTTTCATGTCAAAAAACTATGCTACAAAGCATAAAAATATTAGAGAATATAATATTTGCATGGAATTACTTTTTTATATACATTTTTTCACCAGAATAAGTCAAAAATTTTTTATTACCTAAATTTTGCATGTAGAAATGGAATATGAATATATATGACATTTTTCATACCTAAAATATCGCATTTAACTAATACAAAATTTAAATATATCTGCTAGAACAAGAAAAATACAAAGTTTTCATTTTGAATTTCAAGCTTTTCAGTATCTAAACATTAGAAAGATTATTTAATCTTTCTTTTTATTCCGAAATGAAAATTTATGACAATTCTTGCTCATCTCTACTTAAATTTTATTTCAATGTTATTTTCACAAACATATATTTATGCGTATGTGTGACACAAAGAGAAACAAATAAATTCTGCTTAACGCTTTTAAGTTTTGATCCTTATGAAATATTTGTTGTCTTGAAGAATTGCTCTCTCCAAAAACTATTCTTCCTGTATTGGATCTTTTACATAATGTAAAGTCTGCATATATTTTATATTAAAACTTAGAAGTTTTGAACCAAGATTTTTGTGTATTAGTTTCATTTCTTATTCTTTTTCCCCTCTGTATTGTAGATGGGAAAATCTTATATTTGTTTAGTAAAATCTCATCGCAGGATTGTGTCTCAGATATTTTATTCAAACAACTATTGCAAATATAGAAATTTATTCAAATAAGTGCCGCATTATCTACAGAAGTATAATGTAGCAGTGTTTTAAAACTGATTAGATAAAAAAATCAGGATATTTTTGCTAATCAAATGGCAAATTAAAATTTTTTATGTTATGCCTCTTCATCGTGATAAGTATATAAGTGTATTTGTGTATATAAATGAAGCGTGCACGCTTCACTTATATGCATGTCATATTTGGAGAAAATGCTGCGGAATGCATTTTACTATCCGTCATATTTTAATTGAATGTTCTGTTTTTAATTTTTATCGTGTACATGCTTTACCTTGTCATCTTTAACATTGGTAAGTAAAAAGTACCACGCAAATATTATTTTTAAAATATTTTTAAGAACTATTGACTTGTTTCCTTGCATGTAGCATTTTTTTATTCTGTTTGTGATGAATAACCCTTTTTAATTTCTTGTACATTGCATAATTGTCTAAAATTTTCATTCGTTATGTAACAAAAAGTTTCATGAATTGTTGTTTTGAATTTTAAGATGATAAAATAATATTTTACGTAATATTTACGCAATATTATCTTTACACATCTGTGTTTATAATTGAATAAATGAATGTTTTTTTTAATATCTCTTATTTTTTGACATTTCAGTGGAGCGTTTGGTCAAATATGACTACTGCGTCAATAAATCCCATAAAACCAACCAAACATTTTAACTGCAATATGAAAATAAAGGTGTGTGTTTTCGATATGTATTTAGCTCCGTAAGGAAATTATGAAAAAATTAGCAACAATCCACCTTATAATCATCTGTCAAAAATCATTTCATTTATTGTACGAAATGAAAATCCTTTTATGCGTGAAAATTGGTTCCCGAATTTTTATTAACACGACGAAAATAAATGGAACACATATTTCTGCAATTATATACTAAAGTTGCTTACTTTTATATAAATTATCTTTATTTGCTTTCTTCTGCTTAATAAACGTGTAAACCCTTTCATTTTATACAATTGCATTTTCAAACCAATGACTTTTTCCTCAGAAGTTTATTTTACAATGCCTCCGCAACAGAAAACATTGAAATGATTCAATAAATCAGCTCTAAATTTCTTTTTTACATACTGTATCATTTATTATTATCATTATTATTATGTTTTGGGAAATTATTAGTATATTCGTTAATCTTACATATTTGCCACAATGAGTTATAGAATCGTGTTACTCACTTTATATTTTCTTCTGCTATATCTTCAAAAATGTGTAACTGCAATGTGGAATAAATAAGCAAGTTTTAGGTATTTATACTAATATTATAAAAGCGAAAGTTTGGATATTTTTGTGGATGGATATTTGTTACTCAATCACGTCAAAATGACTGAACGGAATTTAGCACAAAGATAGATTATAATGAGGAATAGAACATAAACTACTTATTATTCCGGTTAATTAAGTGGTTCATTTTTTATCAATTAAAAACTAACTCTCACCCCAAAAATCTGAGGCCAAATTCCACCAAAGAGGAGCAAGGATCCGGGTATTTTTTTCGAATAGAAATGAATTTAGAGTGAGAAGAATTTTGACAGATTATTTCAAACGATTCTGTTTATGTTTTTAGTGTTTGATGTATTTAAAATCAAATATTACTTAATCAATTGCTCGCCTTCATTCTGAAGTACCTTTAAATTAAAAGAAAATAGATTTAAGGAAATTAAAAATTTCTAATTAGTATTGCGTTACGCCAACTGGCGTTGAAAGTTCGCTAGTGATTGCTGACAACTGTGTTTTCATTTAAACTTAAAACTTCAAAAATTATGTGTATAATACTGTTGTAACTATCTCGATTTCGATTAATAAATAAAATGGATTTGACCTGATTTTAAAGAAATACAGACTTGATTTGTTGTTTTGTTTAGTTTGGGTATGCAATGTACATAAATTGTTTTTATGTTATTGGTTTTTTTTGTTATTAAATTGTATTTATGTTACATATTTTTCGTATATGCTTATAATTTTAAATGTATTTGATGGTTTTGTCGTACATATACGTCAACATTTGCACGCGAACAGAGTCGTGGGTAATAGCTAGTGTATTTTATTTCCATAAAAAAATTATGAAATTAAAATTAATAACAATACTCCATATTATAAACATCTTTCACATATCATTTGACTCAAATGTGTGGAATTAAAATCCTTTCATACGCGTAAGTTAATTTTCGAATTTTAATGAACGCAACAAAAATTAACAAAATGAATGGAACATGTATTTCTGCAAATAGACACTTAAGTTGTTCTTGTATTAATTTAACTTTGTTCATTTTTCATCTACTTAGTAAACCTTTAAAATCTTAAAAAATATCTTTCATTTTATGCAATTACATTTCCAAACCAATCTCTTTTTCTCAGAAGTTCATTTTACGATGCCTCCGTTGCAGAAAACACTGAAATGATGCAATATATTTCGAAGTCAAAACTCGGAATAAATCAGCTCTTGAATTTATTTTTTCATTTTTACTTTCTGTATCACTTTTTGTATCATTATTTTTCTTAGGTTTCGCGAAATCAGTAGTTATAAATCCCTTAATCTTACGTATTTGCCACGGTGCGTGATAAAGTCGTGTTACCCGCTTTATATTTTCTTCTGCCGTTCTCTTAAAAAATTTATTCATCTCTGGTTTTTTTTCCTTATTTTTTTATTTTTACACTGTCTTTTTTTTTTCTTCTTTCTGTGCGTTTAAGTTTTGCTTCAATGTATACGAGGATTTGTGTGGCGGGGTCGTGATGGTGAAGAGTCACTGTTGGACAAGTGGCGCCACCTTACATAATGAAAAGTGACAGTTGTGTCAGTTGACGTGCAAAGCTAGATTCGAAGAAAAAGAATGAAGCAGAAAAGAGTATAAAAGAGGAAACGAAGTATGAGAATGAACGACGCTGAAATAAAAATAAACTGCCGGAGAAAGAAAAAAAAAATGCAGAATAAATAATAAAATAATAATAAATAACATTCAGAGATCGAAAAAGGAACTAAGTTTTTAGATTTATTAAGAATATTTTGTTTCATTTTATGGCTGAGATGTTAAGCAACGGATTTATATGCTGTCTCATATTTAAGTTTTCTGTTCGAGTCATTTGAAGTTATCCTACTTCTTAGTTTTAACCATCAAAAAGAGAAATATCTTAGCAACTTTCTGTTAAATTTTGTCATTTGTTGATGTCAGTCAATGCAAAAAAATTAAGTTTCCTTAGACTTTCCATTTTGTTTTGTTTCGTTTTCATTTCAAATATTCAGCAAAGAAAAGTCATCGTAATTTATTGTCTACCCATTTAAAATAGTTTTTAGGTTAAAAAAATAAAGCAAAATCCGTAATATGTATTTTTCCTGAAAGTTGTTTTTACTAATTATGGCATGATATAATTTGAAGTTCAAAGAAAAGTTATGAATTAAATATTATTTTAAGATTGTTGTTTTCAAGTGGAAATAAAACACTTGCTGAAATATAAAGAAAATCGTCATTTAGTTAGTTTGTTTTTTCATATTTATCAGAGCCCAGGTTTGATAAATAGTAAAGAATTTTGCTTTGAGTTACTTAAATCAGGATATTTCGATTATTGGAATCTTACAGTACTTAACCAGATACCATTCATTCCCTAACAAAAATATAATGATATACATTGTAAATAAGATTTCAACTTAACAGCGGCCTAAAATTTTTTAAATTCTCCAACCCTTGTGATTTGAGCAATAAAGTAGATAAATTCAATTTTTATTTCCAATTTTTTAAGATTAAAATTTTGTTTTTAAATACGGAAAAAACATATATATCATTTAAACATTAACTATTTATAACACATAAAAATAAACTAATATACTTATTAGATAACATTAAATTTAAAGATTGAGAAAAACGTTACTTTATTTCGCTTTATTTAATAACAATGTTAAAAATTTTGCTAGATGCTAGAGTAGTTAAATTTTTTGAGATGTAATATAGGATTGCAGGCTAGAGTTTCCGAAATTATTTTTCAAGGAAAAATACAATATTAATTTTATTATCCTTGAAAATAAAGATCTTGTACACACAGCACCAAATGGAACATAAAAGTTTTTATTTAATAACATGATGATGACATCGTAACGAAAACTCAGAAATAAATTAAAGCAATAGCTAGAAGATAGAAATAATTTTATTATAGTATCCTAAATTTGAAATATTCGCTTTGAAATATGCTGAAAACAGATACAATTTTCCCAAGAGATGGATGTATTTAATGGAACTTCTGTCTTTAGTAAACCTTTAAGCAAGATTATAAATTGCAATAAATATATAAGCATGTAATCTATAATATAGTATATAATAGCATGTATAGCAATGTAATATAGCATATATATGTAATGTAATATGTATATATGTAACATAGTATAGCATGTAATATATAATATGTAATATATAAATATATAAGCATGTAATATATTAAGCAATAAATATATAAAATATATAAGCATGCATTTGATTATACTGTATAGCCACCAAGAATATTACAGAAACTTTTCATAACTCTACCATATCTCTACATTTACATATTGTCATCAAGAATATAATGCATTTATGTACTTCAAATTAATGCACATTTACACAAATACGAATAAGTATGTTTTGCTGGTGAAACTGTTGAAAATTATGCTTGCAGATCAACTACATCTGTTTTATCTTCAGTCTTATAATCATCTTTCAGTCTTTATTTATTTCCCAAGATTTCAACGATTTATGCAGTTTTTATTTTAAATGTATATTTTGTTACATTGATCTAACATATAATTTCATACTTTATGCATATAGCTGTTTGGTAATACATAGTATTCTTTTGAAGTATCTATATTCTTAGTCATCCATCCAATTAAGAATCTTTACAAAATATCAATTTGCCAATATGCAGCATAGTAATAGATTATCTAAAGTAATTGTCCTTGAGTTGAAACCAGTCTCCCTATTATGAATAATTATCGAATTTTACACACAATCAAATTTATCTAGGTGATTTAATTTATCAGTTCCTTCAATTTTTTGTTATATGTTCATGTAAGGTCTCTTTATGAAAGCCAGTTGGACTTATAAGTTTAAATTATTGTTTACACTTTTTGATGATGCTGATACATATTACTATGCATATACCAATATAAGTTAAGTGCATATACTTATACATATACCAGTATAATAAGGTATTTAATAAAGGGGATATATTTTTTTATTATTATTCCATTGACTTTACGTCCTTTATTTCCAATTCTGTCAAAATATTCATTGCAGTTTTAAATTTAGGTGGTTTATTAATTTTTCACAAATCTCAATTTTATTTTTTCGGTGATTTTTAAAAAACAATGAAATTATAAATTCATAGATAATGTTATTATAGCAGAAGAATTAGATGGAAATTTTGTCAAAAGAAGACAGAATTTTGATAAAATTCGTTTCTGGATTCGAAGTTTTCTCTCATCTGAATTTTTGTTCTAGATGTGTACAAATTTTAAATAAAGATATGTGCCTACGTTTGAAGTAGTATTTTTGAAAATCAAAAGAAATAACTTAGTTCTAGAATTTTTGAGCAACATAAATTACATTAACATTTATAAACCAAAGTGTATCTGAATATTCTTTTTTAAAATGTAACTGATATAATGGAAAAGGGGACTGGCTGAAAATTGGTATAAAGCAAAAACTTTCAAATTAAAATTTCATCAAATAATTTGTTTAATATCTGAAATATAGCTTAAGTCATATATTACCTAGTTATCAAACTAAAACATACATTGTGTTTCTATTCAATTTATAAATAACATGACATTTCCTTTTTTTCGCACACTATGAAGCATTAATCTAACTATAGAATATTTCTATATGAACAAGTTGCTTATTTTCTTGTTCAAAGACTGAAAACTTTCACCAAAATCTGAATACTAAATTTGAATGTGGTTTAAGTAGCTATATAAGGTTTATCTCAAGAAAACACCACATAAATTAGAAATCTGAGAAAAAAAGCATTTCCAAAATATAATGTATTATGTAAATAGGAAAATCGCTTAATTTACATAAAACCGAATTTTGAAACACAATTTCTTCGATTTTATGAATATTGTTCTGAAATCAACGTTTTTAAATTAAAAAAAAATATCGAATGTATAAATTCTAAAGAAACGGACTTCCCATTATATTCATCTACTTTAAATGCTTTATACTACCTGAAATAAATAATTGTAACATAAATTGTTTAGTATGCTACGGAATGAATCTATGATACATTTATTATGACAAGTCTTACTGCAAAGTAAAAGAATTCAGTTAAATAAACTGAATCAGCATTTGATGATTCTTCCTAGCATACATAATTTGGGAGTTTCAGTAAAAGGTTGTTCATTAATCCAACGTAAAATTATGAGAGGTCGATACATGTAGCAAGGAAACGAAATCAAGTTCACGAAAGTGTACATTTATGGTTGTATAATCGGAAATAGATGTATGTAAGGGAGAATTTAAAGCCCTATCTCACAATGATATATTAAAAGATCTCAGCTTATTTTATTGGAAAAATAGAGCACGCATTTCCTTAGTGTATTAATACCCTTTGCAGTCCCAACTACAGAGATCGTAAAACTCAGTTTTACTTATATACGTAGGCACTTGTGTCAGCTGCACGGCGTATAAAATCTTACAGCGTTTTATATAGATTTATTTTTATGTTCGGACCGTACGCAGTCGAATGCGACTTTTTATTTACTCGTAGTATACGGTCTGAGAATATTTTTATTGTGGTCTTTATTTTATGGAACTGTAAAGAAATACTGCTGCTTTGCTGAATTATACACAGCAATACGAAATTTTTATTGGTTTTCCTCTTTAATTTGTAATGAGCATGTATTTTTATGGTGAAGAAAGTTTCAAATGATACTAGATTTCTTTTTCTTCAGTCTTTTAATATGCCAAGACAGTGTTTTGGGGTAGATGCAGTGCTTGAACCTATCTTTTTCTGCTATAAAACTTATTTTCTTAAACAGCTGAACAAAATTAATTCAAGAAATTTTGTTTCAAACTTTCTACATTTCCACCTCATAAATGCTTAAGAAAAGAATGATTTTAAGTACGAATGATAATTTTAGTATAAAAAGAGAGATTTTGATTCATAAATCTAGTTTAAAAAAATTGAATTAATTTTGAAATGGAATGAATATTTAAAAGATCAAACATATTTTTAAGAGAATATATTTATGTACATAAATTCACTTATATAGATTTTTTTGAATGTGTAATTTGAAAAACATTAGATTTTAATTTTAATTTTAGTTTTAGATCAAATAATATTACGTTGTTTTTAGTTTGCATTAAATGGAAATGCAAGTAGGTGTACAAAATCATTATAGAAAATGGAATAAGCAATATTTTAATAGGTTGCTTTTCATTATGTATAAAACTACTGTACTTACAGATACAGTATGTACCTATTTTTTTAGAATTTAAGCATTAATTCGGTAGTATAGTATAAAAATTCACTTAAGTGACTGTAGCCTAGAAGTTATGCTTAAATAAATGTAGCTCAATAAAAAATACAAACTTTTTTGGAAGAAGAAACATTTTTTTAAGAGAGAAAGAAAAAAAAATGTACTGACTTTAAATTAAATTAATATTAGTTTAAAATTATATACGATATATAATTATTCTGGATATTTTTCTATGTAAAATAAACAGTTAGGCATTCATCTTTCATTTTAGATCAGGTAATATTATTTTGCTTTTAATTTACATTCAAATATAAAACTATAAAAAATAGATTCAGCTATATTTTAATACGTTGCTTTGCATTATCTTTAAGCTAGTATTTTTACAAGTGCAGAATGTACCTATTTTTCACAATTTAAATATTAATGCTGTAATTTATTATATAAAATAATTTATGTGACTGTAAATACACTAAGCGATATCATATAGAGGGTTATGATTAGATTAAAATCCACTATATAGTTATTATAGATTTTTTGAATACGTAAAATAAATAAATATGCATTCATCTTTCATTTTAGATCACATAATATTATTTTGTTACTAATTTGCTTTCAAGTAAATTGCAAGTTTGCATACAAAATCATTATTAAAAAATAGGTTCAGCGATATTTTATTACGTTACTTTTTATTGTATATAAAATAAGCGTAGTTACAAATAAAAAATGCGCATATTTTTCAGGATTTAAATATTTATGCAATAATGTATTATCTAAAATCCCTTATGTGACTGTAACATAGTTGTGTTGTATAAATAAAAATAGTGTAATAAACACTGAAAACTGAAATACATTTAAATAAATTCATCCCGCAGGTAAATATACCTTTAAAAAATTGAAAAAAATCTTTTTTAAAGAAATTACATGAAAATATGAAATATTTTTTCTAATATTAAAATTAGATTTGTAAAGTTGTATGGAAATAATTTTATTGAGAAAAATTCAAAGAATTTCTATATAAAATAAACTTTTATTTTAATACAAAATGCAATTTAAGGATATATTTGATCAATAAAAGGAATAAACTCACTTTAGTTAACGTGTGTAATGGAATTAATGTTGCAGTCAAACTAATAACTTGAAAGAAAAAACAATGAGTTTTAAAAAGTAATTTATTGGGCACCAATATTTGTTTATGTTCTATGAAATTAGAAAATTAAACAAATTCCAGCAAATTGCGACAGTCGCATATCAAAAGCTATTAGAAAATTCAATCCTGTGAAAAGATTAAAACACATAACGACAGCACAAAATTTCCTAATCATGCATATTGTCATTTGAAACACGTTTGAAAAAGCAGCATAAGTAACTCAATTAATATTATAAATTAACAAATAAAAATAATATGAAATGAAATTTCAAGATAAATACTGTTATTTCACAAATTTCTCATTACTAAGACTGAAGTTAATTGAATGACGCTTAGCAAAATACGCGTACTTAATTCAAAGTACACACAATGTAATGAATCATATTTTCTTTAAACTATATTTTATTGATGTTGTGCAATCAAATTGTATGTTATTTCAGTGATATATTTATTATATATTGCAAAGAGATAATTTATTCTGAAACTGTAAAATTATATGTTTATTTCAAAATATTTTGATAGATATTTAATAAAGATTCATTGCATTTTAGAATCCTAGTAAAATTCTTCAGTTAATGATAATAAAATGTGTGATATTGCTACAAGAAAAGAAAGAGAATTATAATTTCAAAATTTAGGAATATATTTTTAAATGAAAGAAAATAAAAATAATTTTATGCCCTGAGTATAATAAGGAATAAAATTTGCGTATTTTCAAATGACTTCCTTAAAAGATTTATTATTATATTTTTTCGTTATTCTTTTTCGGAACTATTGCTTATATATATATATATATATATATATATATCTTTGAAAAATTGTTACAACTAATTTTTCGTAACAGAAAATAAATTCTCCGAGGTTTTGTTTAAAATTAAATATATTTTATTAGTTTTTAAAAATTTCAATTATTTACAAATCATTTGACTTTTTAAAATATGTGATTGAAATTGTCCCTTCAGTTACAAATGCGCGTAAATTAACTATTTATGTTTACGAACTTAAATGTTCAAAATTTGTGTATTTGATTTCAAATAACGAGCAATTCATCACAAGCCATTTATTAAACAAAATTAATTGCATCCCACTTCCTCGCACTCCCTTGCAAACATGTCCAACACCTCCAGAAAAGTCTTCTCCAAGTAATGACACAATACACAAACTTTTGAAAGTATATCCAGTGCTCTCCATCACGCTAAAAGTATGCATCGGACAGTTACTTTAACGACATTAGCCCGGCATTATTACCGACAAAGGCAACGCCGAAGGAACAATGAAGAAAGCAAATTTGCTCGCTCTTTTCCAAGTCTGGGGAAAATTAATTTTCGGCTTTCGTCTCATTAATGTGCTTAGTCATCCCAGAAAGATATGCGTGACAGGACATGAAGAAATCTAATAAATGACGAGACATCTATTAGTGATCTGGGTAAACAACAGGAGCTGCTGACTTAGGATCCTTCGAAGGCTGTTTTTTAACACATCTGAATAGAAAAACTTTCCCGACCAGACGTTTTTGTTCAAGGAAATGCATATGCTTGGAGAATCTCTTAATTAAATATTCAGCAAACGAGCGAATTTTCTGCACTCGTGATCACATTACATGATTTTTCTTTCTGGGGCGGTTCGTTTCATCAGTTTTATCTCCATTTGGAGAATAATGTTAGAATTATGATTGCAGAGCAAATAAGATATGCTTTGATTGTCGAATGATTCAATGTTTTCTTTTGTTCAGATTTCAATCCACGCTTCAAAAATGGAAATGAGCAGTAAGTATGTATTTTTTTTTCAAACAGGTTGCATCAAAATTTCATTAAGTGTTTTTTTCTTGAGAAATCTTGCTTAGTATTTGATACATTAAGATACAAAGTAAACATCCCAATTATTTATTATCTGAGTATCGTTTTTTTTTTAAATATTAGAAGCAAATTCTTTTCATTGCTATAATAAATGAAATTAGATTTGTAAAAATAAAGGCTATTGCCAGTTTTCAGAATATATTAAAGCAGCATTTTTATTTCATATATTAGACGTATAAAATGAATCGCTTTATAAATATCTCGGCACTTCCACTTAGGCTATTATTCTTTCATAGATTTTTCTTAAATATGGAAGCAAGCTTCCATTGATAACATGATGCATTTTTTCTTGAGATTAAAGCTTGCATTGATTGATATTAATGTTGGCTTTACGGAGTAAGCGTTTTGTCAAATTGAAGTGTCCTGGCTTTTCAACTTTCAGTCTGATTAATAAATAGAGGCATACTTGTTGGAGTGACATAGCACCAATTCTGGATTGTATTGAAGTTATGACACCAATTCGAGATTATCGGACTAGTGGCACTTATTTGAGATTGCATAGAATGTATGGTACAAATCTAGTTTTGCATATAATTTGTAGCGCCAATCCATGATTATGAAGAAGTAGTCACAATAATGTCTAAAAATGTTGGACATTATTGTTGTTAATTGCCCCAACTGCCTGGTTTTCGAACCAGTGAGATATCCAACACATGCTCTTGTGTTATCCTGGAAAGTGTAACTCGAACATCGCTGTTCTTTTACCCTGCAACAATGTGAAAACAGATCAGAGATATGTTTTTTCGGTAGTTTCAGGTCCTAGAAAGTACATGGAAATATTTTTTGCTGCCAAAAGATTACAGCTACTAATTCCCAAACTATCCATGGTAACTGCTCTCTTGTGATGAGGAGATCCAAAAAATTCCAATTTAGGAATTTCTTCTAAGAATTTGTCTACGCGCGGGGACAAATTAGAATACCATTTTGGTCATTTACCATAGATGAAGAAAAAAAGTATTTACAGCAGGAGTTTCTATTTCCGAAGTTATTTCTCAGATGTCTATCATTATATATATCATTATAGCTAGGTCGGAAAATGCGTCAATTTTTTTGTCGATCTGTATTATATTACAAAAATAAATTCTAAGTCGCTACAAAGGCAAATATTTGAATAAACCGTCTAGTGAATAGGACAATGATCAAAGTATTAAAATAAAAATAAATGAATAAAAGATTATCAGCTTTTACTTATACCGAAGTTTAGTATGTCAGGAGGCTTAGAATTCGGATATGATTTTAATGAAAACAAAATTAGCTTACACTGAACAAAAGTGATATTAATTTATATTATTACTCACCTTAGAATTATCTTTTTAGAAACAATTGTTTTTCGAATTTGTTTAAACTTCTGGAGATAAAATTTGAGCATTAATTTAGGAAGATATATTGTCCTTTATTTTAGACAGAAAATTTCAAAAAGATCGTATATTTCTAAAACAAAAAGTCTCTGAAATCATCCTTGAAACAATTAAAAAAAGTTTGAAAGATGCAATATTTTCTGTATAAAAACTCTTTAAAATTATTGTTTAGAAAAAGGGATTGCATGCAAAAGAATAGCCTGGTATTAATGGTATGCTTTGTGTGATAGAAAATGCATTTGAATATATTTTCAAATCCCTGAATACTTTCAAATATTTCTTTAACAAATGGAGCAATAATGCAAATTAAAAACAATAAAAACTCGACAGAACTGTGAATCTGTAAATACTTGGAACACTTAAGCTTCGGAGAATGCTTGATGCAGCTGCTAACCCAAGACATAAAACCATTCAAATTCGCAGCATGAATATGTACACAAACATTTCTACGATAAGCAAGAACGGATGACGAAAACGAGGACATTTTTTTCTTCAAATATTTATTAATTATAATATTATATACTAATCGGAATGCAAATTGAAATAGAATTATTATAGGTAACTGTAACAATGTTGTTCTATTATAATCTACATTTTATTATTTTGAAAAAGTAGTTAATCGCATATAACTATTCTTAACTCTGAATAAATCACCAACAACAGTAATTCAATCTAATAAGGTTTTGGTGTACGATTAGCTTTGTACAATAGCGTTTAACCAATCTTCTTATTTATAGTTGAGAAAAATAATTCTTAATGTGTTTTTAACTGAAATGAATAAAATGACAATGCTAATATACGGCGGTCAACGATGATGATGTCCTGTCCATTTTACAACAGTAGCTTCTGAGCGACAGTAACTTTTGAATGGTGACACACAGTGGTTTCTGAGGGTAAGGATTCCTGAGTACTCGAAGGGGGAAGTCTGACTTCTAACTCATATGAAGACGAACCTCAGACATTCACTTGCACAGTTTTCTTTTAAAAAGAGGCATTTTCACACACCTCACAAATAGAAAATATGGTAAAAAAACAATGTGTGAGCCAGGACTCGATCAAGGGAAGTTCAGATCATGGGGAGCATGTGCTACTCTTAGTCAGAGCCCCGGTATTACAGTAGAGCAATTGTTCCATAACCCGATTACAGTCTATTTTGTCAAATATTTAATAATAATATTAACAGCTATTATGTGCTTGTTTAAAAACATATTTTTTGCTCTCTTATTAGATGATAAACTTTCTGAAAATTGTTAACTGATTTTTGTCTTTAAACACAATTTATCTGAAATATTGAATTCTTATAACAACGTTTGGAATGTATGTATATAATGTATACAAATTGGTAAGTGGATCGTAGTGATAATATATTACATTCATTGTTCTTGCCGAATATTTCATAATAATATAAATTGTTGCTATATGCTAGTTGATAAAAAAATTATCACTCTTTCAATTTGATCTAAGTGTTTTTAAAATAATTAATTGATTTTTTTAGGGTTTAGAAAAAAATTATCTGAGAGTCAAAATAACTATAATCACATTTGGAATAACCTTCATAATATTTTATTAGCATTTAAATCATCTGATAGATCTACACGCGAACGCGAATTAAATTTTGGATCATTCCTATTTTTATCAAAATTGAAATTTTTGACAATATTGTAGAATGGCGATATGGCAGGACAAAAAATATATTTAAATAACAAAATCGAAATTTCTATATTCGTAAGGGTAGAAGCTTGAATATATTTTTTTCACGTATCTTTGTTAAAGAATATTGGACAAATTTGATGCACAGCTGTTCTAAAATTCTGTCATAAATTTAGTTGTTATAACAGATAATTAATTTCTCCATTTGGAAAAGTGATTGCCAGTGAAATATATTTAAGAAATTTATTAAATGAATATCTTATTTTGCTGAAAATAAAACGATTTATAAAGCTCAGCACAGCAAATAATCAATTTGGTTTTCTGAATTTAAAAAGATTAGACTATTTATAGAGGAATTAAAGTTTATAAAATCGCTATAAAATTAAATCATTTGATGTATCGCTTCATTATACTACTATACGTCAAAATGCATTAGACATGTAGTAGCTCTTTCTTTACAGTACAGCTATAGAAATGCGTCGTTGCATTACTCATTTATGTATTTCGGTATAACTTAAACCATATGGTTATTAAATAAATTTGAATAACATTTAAAAGTTGATTAGAACTTTGAACTTAAAAGTTAGAACTTATTTTTGAATTGATGATTGTTTTTAATAGAGATTTCATCTAAGCAATTACTTACACCTAATCAATTTTATATTAGAATTAATTTCAAAGTTATTTTTTCTTTAAGTATTATTTTTATTTCTATGAAAAATTTTGCAACTACGGATAAATTATTTTGAAATCATTTTTAGATTTAAAATGCAGGGTAATTCCCAAAGGAATATAGCAATTACAAATGGCTATAACTATTGGTCAATCAATTGGTCCTATCAATGAGATTAACATATGATACAGACAAAATTTCAAAATTCCAAATGCTCAAAATAATAGAACTCAGTGTAAGCATTTGAAATGCGCTTTCTTCGGTGACTGCAGACATGCTTCAGAATGCATGAGTTAAAGTTGGCTTTCACTTAGATATTGTCCGTGTGACCAAGAGGAGTCACATGTAACATCAATGACAAATGAATACAAAATTATAAAGTTTCATCTACATTGTGTGTCAATGTTATCGATAAATTCTTTTTTTATTAAATAAATATAGCCAATTGCAATCGCTACATTTTCATTTTTAATTATAAACCAAAATTTATATATTTATTTACGGGAAATATTTTATGGTCAATTATTAAATATTTATGCGTAATTTATTATCCTTTGCTTTTAATTTTATTTTCCAGCTTCAGCCCAATTTTCAATTTTAATCATTAACTAAACTTATAAGAGCTATTTCTTGAATATTTATCTTCATGAATAATTTCTAAATCACTCAATCATGGCGAAAGTTACCATAGATTTCAAGTATTGCTTTCCCTGAGGTCCAGAGATTGTTTTCTTTAGATACTGGAATGACAAAGAGGTTATCCCGAACTCTCGAGGAAAACAGCGGCGAAGTAAACACATCAAGTCGTGACAGAAAGACGCATTCGACTTTAATATATGCGTGTCCAGCACTCTATCCTCGACGAATCCTTCCCAACTTAATTTCGTATTCTGCTCGAGGAAGGGATAAAATTAGTCAGACTTCTCTGACGTTTGAAACAGGGATCTGCCCTTCTCATTTAAATACGATGCTCGATTTAACCCGGGGCGTCTAATCTGGACACTGTAGCCATATCTTTTCTTGGTCGATAGTCGCCGACAGAAGTCGAGGGGTGTGGAAAACCAGGAAAAAGGTCAGGACAGCCAAGACAGACAGGCACATGAGTTGCATTGATGTAACAGCTTAACATTTCAGTTTAAATAGTAAATATGTACAAAGTACTTTAGGAATTTTTGAAAAAAAAAACCCAAAATGACTGGTTAATTCAAAAAGGCATAAAATGCGGCTTTATAGGCATTTACAATCAAATAAACAGTGAACTTCGTTTCAAAGTGATTGGTGGTCTGAAGTAAGAAAAAGATTTTTATTAAAATTTAATAACCTTTCTCTATATTTTTTTTATGTAAGACTTTGTGTTTATATAACTTGAATGTAAATTTTTGAATCTATTACAACATGGAATTTTGAGCTATGATAATCTCAAATTATTTAGATACGTAAGAACATTTGCTTCCTCATTTTTAGTAATTACATATCATTACTGATATAAATGCTTCAATAATTACGAAAATTTTATCCTTTATGTTAGAATTTTTGTAAAGAGCAAATGACATTTGGGAATTACTGTGAAATACAAAAAAACAGATTGATAAAAGAAAGACAAGAAAAATCACATTGATTTATTTTGACTATAATTTTGTTTATAAACGGACAAAAAAATTGCAATAGAGACAATTATAATCAAATGAATAATTCAATTGATCTTCGTGGCACAGCAATCGGTGATTTTGAAGTAAGGACAATAATTTTTATTAACTTTCTTTTAGCATGTATATAACTTGAACATGAATTTTTGTATCTCCTGTAACATAGAATTTAAAGCAATGATAATCTAAAATTATTTAAATATTAATAAAAATGTTTTCCTCAATTTTAGCAATGACATAGAATTAATGTTAATGCCTGATATAGACATAAATGCTTTCAATAACAGAGAAATATGCTAAAACGAGACGTTTGCAACTGCTATATATTGCTTCAATAGAGTTTTAACATCTAAAATATAAGTTTTGTTCGATACTTTAAAGTTAATATGAAGAAAATGTTAATTGTATTTCCATAAACCTATAACTTATATAATGAAAATATATGTGATTTCAAATTGTGGGATTGGTACTAGAGTCACAGGAAAATTAGACATAATGATATCAGAAAAATTAAATATACAATGCAGATTTTTAATATATTTTCTCAACTTTTGTATAAAACATTTCCTTGTTCAATAATTTTCAAGCATGCTACTGCAATTTCAGAATTGTATCCTAGTTTTATAATGAGAATGTTAACACTATTATGGTTTTACAAAAATTAGTATTTAAAGCCTAAGGTATCCGACTACGTTCGGAGGAAAAATGTTGAAAAATTGGATTTTTTAAAAAATATTTAAAATTATGGTTTTAAGATGTATTATTAATTATAATACAAAATACTATAAATGCAAAAAGATTGTCTGAAAATAGAATATATTTTGAGAAACGGGAAAACTTGTAGTAAATTTTAATGAAATTTAACCGAAATGGTTAACACTGTACATAGAATTGTAATGCAGCAATCCTATTTTTCTACGTGCACAAGTTATTGTATATACAGATGAATGAAATGAACTGAAATCTCAGAAAAATATTGAGATGCAAAGATGTTATGGTGAAAAATATGCGTATGTAAGCCTTTTTTCCATAAATTCACAACTTAATTTTTCTAAACACATATAAATAAAGAATTATCTCATCAACAATAAAACTTTTGGTTCATTTCATTTCCGATATTATTTGAACCCCACTTTGATATTTTTATGTAAATACCTCTATTATTTTTTGAAATATCATGTTAACGGTGGAGAATTTTTATAAGGATTAAAGTTTTGAGAAAATTGAAGATAAAGACAATTTTTTTAAAAAAATATGTGAATATATGTGATTCTGGATGATAGGTCAAGCCTTCCTTTTCCTAAAAAAGTTGAACTGTTTTTGAAAGAGGAAAGTCGGAACTACAAGAAATAACAATTAAATGAAAATCGCCAATGTGTTCAATAATCAGTGTTTTCAACGTAGTCGGATACCTTCAACATAAATGCTTTATCTTAAAAAAATCACTTTAATACTAAATTCCTTTCTTAAAAATATTTTTCATATAAATGGATCGAAATGGATTCAATGAAGATATTTTAAACTCTTTTAAGTCACTAAATCCAAACTTACTTAAAGCTATACTAAAGCGAAACAGTAAAGAGGAGCAATAAAATCCTGAGAATTACACATTGAAGGATTTTGCATTTGTATTTGTTAGTCTTTTATGAAAACACTAAAATATTAACACAGATTTGGTTTTATGCATTTTATTAGAAGTTTTAGATTCAATATTCCTTTTTGTAGAATTAATTGTGTTTTTTAAATAAAAATGCACAATCGATGAAATCTAAAGAGTATTAGTTAAAAATTTTGCAAACTCTTTTTATTGTTGAATCTCGCAACAAAAGGCAAATTTTACAGGATTGTGCATTTTGTCGATATTAAAACATTTTTGTACAACGATAATTGTACAAAAAAAATTGTATAACGATAATTGTATTTTTTCACAACGATAATTTGAAAAATAATTTGTATAATTCTGATTTAAAAAGCTTACTTTTCATAATTTTATTGTAATCTAAACAGAGTCTTCATTATAATTCTCTTTTATAAATGAAAAGAAATGGAGTTAATAAATAAAATAATAAATATTTTATTCCTTCTAGCGCGAAGGATTATAGGTGTAATGCATTAGAATAAAAGTCAGACACTCAGCAGACTATTTGTACAAAAGATCAATGTCTTATTTTCTAGTTCATTTATTTCTTTTATTTTTTAAGTTTGTTAAATAGTTTAATTTCGTTCATTTAGAAAGTTCTTACAAAATCTGAACTGCTGATGAATATTTCCTAAAGTTCATAGAATAATTAAAAATTTAAGAATATTTTCTAATGAAAAAATAATTATAATGCCTGTAAGATAAAAATTTCTAAATAAATAAATGGATATTTCTTTTCAAATAGGTTTAATTTAGAAAATTATGATTAGTGTGTTTGCTAAGATTAAATTTTGAAAATGTACAGAGACTGTTGCTCTAATTACTCTGTACAAATGCATGAATCACATTTAAAGCCTTTTAAATATATATATATATATATATATATATATATATATATATATATATAAAATAATATTGGAACCTTTTTAAAATGGCTCCGAATTTATTTTTATTTTTATGTTCTTATATGTTCATATGCTTATATTTTTATTCTTATGTTTATTTTCTTATGTACTCATATGTTTATGATTTTATTCTTATACTTGTTTAATGAAAGGATTAATGCTTGTTTCATTCGTTAGATTTAAAACTCAATTCGGAATACATATCAAAATGTTTTATTACCATTATAAATATTTAGAAAAGCTCTTAATAAGATTTCAAAAAAGAATATTTAAATGAATTTCATTGCATGCTATAGTATTTCAAAAAATCTCTAATGATCACTAAGGCAATAAAATATTGAATAATCTGTGTTGTTGATATAAAATGTATTACTAAAATTAAGTTATTATTAACGTTCCAGCCGGCGCGCGTATGTGAGAGAAACACTAGAGATGAATTTCGTTTTATACCTTTAGGGTGGCACTGGGAACACCTGTTCTTGGCTATTTGTCCCCTTCCTTTTGATCGACTTTCAGTTGCCGTTGTAAGTTTATGGCGTTAATAGGTCTCTCCCAATCTGATATTTGTATTTTAGAGACACGCGAGGCCGTTTATGTAAGTAGACATTTGGCAAATGCATTTAAGAAGGAAAATGTTGAAAAAAAGCACCCAAGTCTCTAAAAAGTGAGCCAAAATTAAAGGTGCTAAAGGGGAAAGCCGAACTAAGTATTGGAGAAGTGGAAGATGCGACGTCATGGGAAAAACCCTGCAAAAAAGGAAAAGCGGACTAGAGTCACTAGGTTCAGTTGCGAGATTTGACAGAAATTTATTCGTTTGGAGCACACTAAACACTTTTGCTCAAATTGCTAGGCTGCAAAGAAACGACAATAAAACTATTTTCTTACTTTTCATACCTAACTTTCAATTACTTTTTCCTTTTTATTTATGTATTCTGTACTTTTGCACTTCTATATTTTATATGAAAATTGTTTTATGTGCAAAGTAATAGTATTTATTAATCATAAGCTATTTACAATACAATTTTAATAGTTACGCTTTTGAAAATTTACATTTTACTATAGCGTTTGTGGGAAATACACGTGACCTATCATGTTAGTATAACTACCGCGCCCTCTGGAAAGTTAAAATTTTAAACATTAAAAAAATAGAAAAATGCTTATTTATTCCACTACATTTGCTTTCCAATTTGTGGATGAAAAGTACTTGAGCAGTCATCTCTTTTCTTAAGTATTTTTGCTATAAAGCTTGAAAATGGCATACACATGAACAATCTATATCAAAGATATTCACGTTTCCTTTTATTGGATCAATTCTTGTAATGTGTAAATAGAAATATCAATATGTATAAGGAAAAATCCTATCTTAACCATTGATTTCATCTATCAAAGGACTTCTTTTAAATATCACTATCATATAGAAATGTTCCATATCACAAGGAAATATTATATGATACTGGGTGGTTATGCATGCAGTTCAACTGCTGATATCATACTGTGCTTGAGGGGGAGCTTTATGTGTGGGAAAAGAACGGTTGCTATAAATTATGAAATGTCACGAAATCGTAAATATGAAGATTTTTGCAAATATGTTACATTATTTGACACTTGGAAAATATTTTCGAATGGTAGAAAAATTAGTTTATAATAATGTCGTCATTCATAATAATAATAATATTTATCAGACAATTAAAACAACTGCATTTAACAAAGATTATTAACTTTAAATATTCAAAGAATTTATTAAATTTAAGAGAATTTATAAAGAGCGTTAAAAAAGTACAAAAGTTTTTGACACTTTTTAAACGAAAATATAAAATCAACTTATTGATACAGGAAACTGAAATTTACACAGAATTTTCTTCTTTTAATTAAGAAGATATATAATATTTTTCTCCATCTTATAATGAAGAAGAAAAAATTAGTTTCGAAAATTGCATAGATAATATTGTACTATATAATGGCATGGTTATAATGCCGGTGATAGATGGTGCTACACTTAAAAAGCAGCAAGAAAGAAACTGTAACTATATTTTGTTTGAAATTATTGCAGGACATTTATTAAACATTTTTATTAGTGCTGATTTAATAGACCTAATCACACCAAACAGTACACTATTTTAATCTCTATTTTCTCTAATGACAACTGCAAGCAATGTTAGATTACATTCAGTATAAGCAATTTTAGATATTCAGAGCATATTATATAGTAAAACTTGTTGCACGCAGATTATTCTCAATAATTTCATAAAATTGGAAACAAATATCTGTTGAATACATGTAATATTCTCTATGGATGTGGTTATTTTTTATTTATCTATCCAAAATACCGTCACTGTCTAACAGTTTCAAATTTTAATTTGAAATTTTGTTTCGATACTTTAATTTATTTATTGAATAAAACATTTATCCATTCATTGAATTGTGATGATGGATTTGGTTTTAAATCGCCTGAGTTCATCAAGTTTTAATAATTGATTTGGTTTTATGTAACAAGTCTTTGCAGTGGTTGATCTCATTTCTATGCAACCAAAAGTATTCTGTAAACAAAAAAGTAAACAAAACATTTAAAGAATTAAAGCCATTATATATAATAGATTTAGAACTTTACTTTTTTTAATACTTTTTTCGAGCAGCCCCATCTACGAGACAAACGAAGGACTAATTCCTTTTTTGAAAGGAGTGAGAATTCATCAGCTCTTCTTTTGTCATAAAATAAATGCAAAAAAGCATTTTAAAAGAGAAAAATTAACTTAAATATAATAGAAAGGCAGAATTGAAAGGATGATAATAGATAATCCTCAATTCTTAAATACTGCCATCCATTGCTGCAATGAAAGATAACAAATATTTAATACGAAATAAGAACCACTATTGAATTTTAAAGTATCGAATGAAATCGTATTAAATGCTATCAATATTTAGAAAAATAAATGAAAATGAACAGGTAAAAAGTTCTTTTGTAAAACCTTCCTAAAAGTCAAACTCCTTTTTTTAATCCTATTTGGTTTCCAAACGCTTGCTGTTGAATTGCATTATATAAAACGATTTTTCAACATAAAACCTTTTGATTGATCACGCTCGAACCATGTGTAAGAGATTATAAAAAACAAGCCTGTAACTCTCTTTTATTTAATTGTCTTTTAAACTCAGTTCTTCTTCCATTTGGTTGACTTTGGCCTTCAGCATTTTAACTTCCAATCCAAGTAGCGATGTTTTTCGATGTCTGTTTTCTTTCTTTGCAGTTCTTTTCGACCATAAAAAGAACATCCGTACTTTTAAGTAATCGTTAAACAGTTCAAACTTTGCACTGTTCTTTTTGTTTTCTTCCTATGAAAGAACGCATTAATGGAATGTCTGACAATGCTTTCTCATCTTCTAACAGTTTCCGTTGTTTCCCCCTGGGGATGTTTATGCTTATGGCAGGAATTTAAAATTCCACTTCTTCAAGAAATTTCAAAAGAAAATTTTACCAAACTTTTGAGCATTATCTACCTGAAATAAAATATATTTTTAGGGTATTTTCATTAAAAATTAATTTTATTTTCAAAAGAAATGGAATAACATTCTCATAGAAGTGGCTTTGAAGTTTTAGAGCTTTATGGTTGTTAATAGAAAGCCTTAAGATATGTAATTTCATATATATACCATTATATTTGCAGCTTTAAGCTATGGAGTTTGTTATTTCATGTCATTAAATTTTTATAAACATTTTTTCAAAAACATTATTAAAGCTAAATGCTTCCTTTTAATTTCATTTTTATTGTAATAGGGGCTGACAGTTTTTTAATGACAATTCCATAACAAAATGTCTCATTTCTTTCACTTTGTTTGATGAAACTGAATTCTGCTTGATCCACGAATGATTCTATAAAAGACAATATGCATGGTTGATTCGATGCGCTTCTGAGATTAAACTCTGGAAACTAAAAGATAAATGAATCAACAATGCTAAAGCACTTGAAAATATATAGTATCTATAAATTAATATTTTGAAAAAATATTATTATAGATACCAATTGTTTAAACTTGTATCGCCAAATTTACAAACATACTTCACAAGTATGACCATTTAGCTAAGTTCAATATTTGATATATGGCAGTTTAAACAGGATACGGGCAATTATAAAGTTTTCTGCCTAACTAATTAAATACTAACTTTAAAAAAGCTTTTAGCCTATGTTAATCGATGCGGGTACTGTTCAGTATCAAATCTTAGATATTTCAGATGTTTTACAGCAAAAGTAATGGTTTGTATAACATATTATTATTTGTAAATAAAAGATATTTAGAAAAAAATCTTTTAAAATGTATTTATTTTAATAGGACAAATAATATGAAATAAGGAAACTCGATAAAAGCATTATTTTATTTATTTCCAAAATTTATTTATTTTATTCACTATCAAACATATTTATAGATAATAATAACGAAGGAAGTAAAATATTTTCATGTTTCTTATGCAACGCCCACTTTATAAAGTCAATCGATTCTACACTGTTAGTGCAAATGATGGACTCGATTTTAAAAGATCATATTTTGGAATTTACTGCACATATTACAATGAGTTATACCTGAATTGAAAGAGAAAATATCAAGTTTTTTTCCAGTTTCGAATGTAGAAAAGAAATATATTTATTTTATTACATGGCGTATGCCCTATCTGTAATCCAGTCAGTTCCAAACTTTTTATAACATCATCTGTCAATGACTCTACATACTGCACAAACGTGTTCTTTAAGTTCTGGCAATTGCTTGCGGCATTGTTGGTACATAAAAATGTCTTGTCTCAACAATTTCTTTTTGGGTGTTCTTGTCAGTGCCAACAGACAAAATAAAATATTTGTAAATAAATGCTGTTTAACAAGAAGGTCCAATTTTGAGCATTTGTAACTGAAATGACACTTGGTATATTTCTCTTTAAAATCAGGTTGTAATATGTGATGTAATATGTGAAGAGTAGTTTCGATTTTTTTTATTCAGGTCCATCATTTGTACAAATCCTGTATTTTAAAAGCATTTATTTTGTGCAATTTAAGATATTGTTTACATTCTTTAATAAATTGACTTATATGAAGAACTACTTTTAAATGTTTCAAAATCAAATTTTGCTTGAATTATTTTGAGAGTGGATGAACAAGCAAAATAAAGACATGCTCCTAGCTTTTAGTGCTTAGAATTTCGTGCCATAATCACCATCGATGGAGTACATAAATTCCCAGATACTTTACAAGCTATTTAAACTCGTCAGTACCTTGATCGAAATTAACTTTCAGATTAATAACTTCTTTGAGCAAACTGTATATTTTTACTCCCCATGCTAACTTAAACGACAGCCAATTTGAAGCAACCGCCGCTAATCCAGTAATTTGCTATCAAGCAAAGTGGTTATCATACTTACCAGAAGAAGATTCAAGAGCGGAAACCTGATTTAGAGGAAGAAATATGGGATAGCGTTACTTCTAAACTGACAGGCGAGGCGCTTGGTTATGCAAGAGCGAGCCTCAGCCACACCCTGGGCAGTTCGATATCATTATATCACCTGGGTGCCTGGGGAAATCCATTGAAAGTGACAGGTAGCTAACGCAGATTGCATTCATGGATTACCTGCCATTTCTGGAGACGTACGCTGGTAACTAGATTTCAGATTGCCTCCGTCAGAGTGGAAGATTGCTCTGCAACTCAATATAAATTTAAGCTGGGGGACATACATTTTTAATATGTCAATGTTAGCAAATGAAACATATGGTTACGTTAGCTATTTATTTTGATCAAAGTCCATTCCGATATTCTCGGGTGTCAGTTAAGACAAAATCTGTATGTAGTGGTTCTTTATAGGCATTCTAGAATAAAGATTTTTTCTTTACACCTTTTTAAATTTGTTTTAATGAATATGACGTTTGCTTAATAATTACGGAAATGAAGAAATTTTGATTCGTTGACAAATTATATTACATTTAAATCCAAAGTGGAATTATTAGAAATCATATTTATGTATTATTTCCTTTTCCACTTCGATAACATTTTTTATTCCAAGAATAAAAACTTTTTTATACAGTTTTTCAGAAAAAATGATAAAATAACAGACACAAAAGAATTAAAAGGTGAAGCAATCGTATATCAGGAATTGTATGGACGCATATCGCGAATTTTTAAAAAAACATGCGTACATCAATTTCTTTTCTGTTAAATTTAACACAGGTTAGAAGAATTAAAGTAACGTGAGTGTAATAAAACATTTGGGATATATTCACTTTCATATCAGTGTGTAATTTTAGTCATTTATTTCTATGTCATCAATTTTAGAGTTAAAAAAAGAATTTCTTACAAGTACTGAGGAATCTATTTCTTTTCTTTTAAACCTGTTGAAAATAAAGGCAAAAAGTAGAAAATAAATTGATTTTGATATATATATATATATAAAGATATAGACATATGTCTTTGAGTGTGTGTGTGTTTAATATTTGTGCAAATCAGTTTTTTGAAATTAACCTTAAATAATTAGTAGATTTTCTTAGCATTTTAATACTATGGTATCTTTAGGTCCTAAATAATTAACATTGTTCATTGATTTTTCGAGATACAGCATTTGATTGTATAAATAAATTAAACTGAAAGTTTATAAATAAATCTAAACTTTAATATTGTCTTCTTTATAAATTATTTAATCATTTAATCAATGTGTTTTCGAAAATTTTAAACATGTAATAAGTGTTCAAGTAATCAATTTATAAACGAATTTTAAATATACTCATAAAAAAAAAGAAATCGCTATTTTTTTTTTTTAACTCAAAAGTTGAAACAAATGAAATTTTTAAAAATTCTGAAAATGTTCCAATAAAAGTCTTCTTCTATATAATTTTTTCATAAACTTGAAGGTTTCACAAACAATATATTGAATTAAATGAGTTATAAATTATAAAATTGTGTTTATATTAAATGCATTTATCTATGTATATTTAATCGCTGACTTAATCAACCGGGCTTGTCAATGAGAAGGGCCATCAGAAACAACAACATGCATATTTACGATCATTTTATTTAGTTGAAATTATATTTTAGAATAGAAGAATTCATGCTTACTTAACACTCTCTACACTATTGATGGAACATCTCGTCTTTCAAATACTTTCAATTACAAATTTCAGTGGGCTAAAATTTCTATCTTATGCTAGTTTAGATAGGTTGAACTTTCTAATAATGATCTAAAAAAATAACGTTACCTTTTTTTAATTTTTTGCATAAAAAATTTCGACAGCCAGAAGAATTGGTATTTATTTTTTCATGGAGTTTTTATCTCATTTATCCTTAGCGATGAAATGAGTTAACCTAGGAAAGTAAATTTACGTTTCATAATGACTTTTCAGAATTTACAATTCAGCAATTGAATTCTACAGACACTAAGCCAGAAAAATCTCAATTTTCGTAATTAAGGATAATTACTTCTAAAAATGAAATATTTCTCGTTTGATTTGTCTACTTTTTTGAGCTTCATAATATTTAAAACTAGCCGCCTTTGGCGACCAGCTGGTTCGCCATGAGTAATGCGTTCTAAAAATTTCAATTAAATCACATATTCATTAGCCTTGAAGTAATTCCGGGCATTTATTGGCCTGAAATTAATATTTTCTTTAAGATGATGGACGGAAAGTTCTAAAAGAACCCGTTTTCTTGATAATATTCTTTAATTTTATAAATCAGTTAGTTTTAATTATCGGTTATGCTTCCAAAATATTAAAAATATATTTTTCGGTGATGTTGCCAAAATATTAAATATGTTTTTTGAAAGAAAGCGAAAAAGCGAAAAAAAATTTATTAAATTAATGATAGAGATACTGCAAACGATTACATAAATATGCCATTAGGTCTGGAGTTTAATGCATATCCTGTCTAAATTCAATCAGGTTTACCGTAAATAAAGAAGATTTATTGAATTAATCATTTAGATATTGCAAACGATTATAGAATCCTTTGCCTTGCATTTATTTTTTTTAGAAAGTATCACTTTTTATATTTATGTTATTTTATCCAGTCCCGTGCTGAAAGTATCATTTCTTTAGACTTAATTTACGATGATAGTTTTTTTTATTATTATTTGAACTTCCGTCATTGTTTTCTTTTCTTTTATCCGGGCACGTGATCAAAAAAACATAGTTAAAATATTTCTTTAAAAATTCGTTAAAAATAGAGACTTATACATTAAAACACTGATATTATTAGAAAGCTAATTTTTTAATCTTTAAATTGATGTAAAAATCATGTTTGTGCGATAATATTTTCGGAAGTTATAGCGGAGAAACGTTGAAATTTCGCTTAAATTTTAATTAATTCAAATTCTAATTAAAAATTCGAAAAAGGGCTCCGAGGTGCACATTCCCGACCTCCAAGGTATACATATACCTAATTTGGTAGCTGTAGGTTCAATGGTCTGGCCTGTAGAGCTCCAACACACACACACACATTGAGCTTTATTATAAATATAGAAGTTCATAATATTTATGAACATATTCAAAATTTATTGAAAATATATTTAAATTTTATATCACTACTATACACAAAAATTGCATAGTTATATTATTATCTTCAAAGAATTTTCCTAATTCTAGTGAATGTTGCACTTATTCATTTGGCAAAAATAAATATAGAATGCAATGCAACAAATATCGTAAGTAAATTAGGAAGACCTTCTACAGAGTTTACAATAGAAAAATAAAACCAAGCGAAGAATAAGTGTAAGATATTTTCTTGTTAAGAAGAAGTGCACGATTCTTCCTTTAAACTGTTTCTTTTAAAGCAGCTTCTCCTCTTGAAAAGGGGAATCCGAGGCCTTCGCTCCGAGACCGCAGGCTTTGAGAAAAGAACGCGGGGAATAAAAGATTTTCTTGTAACTTCTGCTTCTGCGTCTCTCCCTCCTGTACTTTCTTTTCCTGTGATGCCTGCTTTTCCATCAGGGAAGGAGAATAAATGTTAGACCAGGAAAGTAGTCTGGAGGGCTAACTTTAAATGATATATTTTGGAAAAAGGCTAGTCAAACATTTCCACAAAACATTTTATCGGATGTTTAAAGATTAATCATTAATACTTAAGTATTTCTTTGCATACTGATTGTGAAATAATTATCATATGCTTTTATTATCTTCTTTAAAGACAGAATAACATTAAGGTGAAATTATCATACTTAACGAATTTATGTATTCAAATGGCCTTAAGAGTTATTTTTTTAAAAATTAGATAGATTCATTTCGTTTGCAATGAAAAAATACTTGAATATATGAGAGAAAATATTTCAATTTGCAGATTTCTTGGCAAGCGTCATTCTCGAAATATCAATATCTATTTATGTGTAATGCTTAAAAAAAATTGGGATTTTCTAAGATATCAATGTGCTGTTTCTTGCTAAAACATTGAAGATAATGCTTATCGGGAATTCGAACATTGTTGAAGATTTGTTCTGATATATTTTGATGAAAACAACAAAGGTTAGATTTAGAAACGTTTCTTCGTATGAAAATAGGAATGAGTAACCCTGTTTTAGTTGTTGTTTTGATTTTCAGATCTTACCTTAATTAACAACTTAAGAAAACTTAATCAATAACTTAACTTAACAATGCCTTTCATGTTTAAGATAGTTCCATCCACCTTTTTTTCAAATTTTCTTCAATCAGTAAATAATATTGTATCGTTAAGCCTTTTATTTCTTTTCATTATGTGCTTATAACAGATTTAAGAGAACTTTGCTCATTAAAAGTCTTTTCCTTAATGGCTTTGAAGCAGTAATGATCCAGTGAAAAGGTCTCGCTTTCCTCAGTGGGGACCCGATTCCATCAAAGAACTGCTATGTAGTAGGTCTGGGTCATTTTAAATTAATCGGGGTCGAATGTTCTCTATTAGTATGAGACAGAAGTTTAGAGAGCGGTGGAAAGCTCAGGTGTTGTCCTGTACATTTGACTATGGTTCAAAATTACGAGGAACTTGCCAAAATAGTCCTGGATTTCTTTTAAACGGGACGTAATGAAACTTGACCGAACTTCCATACTGGTTTTCACGAGTGAGAACGATGCTTTTCACTGTATATTAGATAATCATGTTTGACTTCTAACTAATCCCTAATGTATAATATTTTTTTTATTATTTCTGATAACTGAATTTGATTGAATTGAATTGAATCTGATGATTGAAGATAATACTACTTTAACAGAATTTTTTTTTTTTACTAATAGTCATGAAATGAGAGGGGATCAAAGTATAACGCCAAGAGCAGCGATTTGGTTGGGTTTTTAAAAATTATTGAATTAGATGTAAAAAAAAGCTTTATTTTTAGCAATAAATCTTAAACCCAATGTTGCAAATTTCCAAATTTACTGGTTTGTCTCTTATAACAGAATTTTATTCTGTTTTGTTTTTTATTAGAAGATTGATTATATACAACTGCAGTTAGCAGTTTCATAGAACATTTATCTTTCTGATAAAAGAGCATAAAGTAACCATCATGATAATTATAAACTGTAATAAAAATAGTTAAATTAAAATATGTTTTTTCTTACATGGGAGCTTCTTGTTGCGTCATGTGTTTTTAAAATTCATTTTTCATTGCTCACTTTTCAATATGCGTTAAAAGCATTAGTTCAAAATGTTAGATGATGTCAATCTATGTGATGTCATTGTTATTTAGTGAGAGTCATACTCACAACAATAATCTCATTATATTCTTCTCTGAAATCATTTGAAGTCTTCTTTTTCTCCTCTGTAAAAAATTCATTGAGATTCTACAACTAGCAAGCAATATCTGATATTTATAGACCGGACGAGAAAATGTTTCGAAATCAATAGAAATGAGTCGTTAAAAATGTAATATTATTTATAACAGTAATAAAATATTCTCTATATAAGAGTAACAAGCTATGAATTTTGGCATTACATTGAATATTATTTTAATAATTAGTTTTAAATTAATTTAGCGTATGCATTTACATTGATATAAATGTAATTTAAAACAGATCTTCTATTCTATCTCTAATTAGTAATAGAACACATTAATATTTTGTTCCCGATTAAAAAACACATTAACTTCATTTTTCTCATTTTGAATAGAACAAAAATTAATTTTTTATTATTGCTTATAACTCAAATATAAAAATGAGTGCATTTTTTCTGCCAATTAAAAGCTGTATTCTTTTGCAACAAAATTATTAGTTTTAATACCAAGTTACCGAAGTTAAAGTTCCATTTCAATTACGAAATAAATCAATGGAGTCTTTATACTTCAGAAATGTAATTATTTTCATTGTTCCTGTAAAATGATATAATCCTATATCTTTAACGAAATGAAACAAGTAGTTCAAACATTTTAAACCAGAAGTATGATATTTAATTACTGATCAAATTTTCAGAAATTTCACATTAATATAAACTTTTTTATTAAAATTAACTTTATTCATATATATAATCTAAACAATGTGAGTCGTATTCGTAATATATCAACTTTTTAAATTGTCTTTCAAAAGTTGAAAAAGGCATCATAACAAGTAATTTCAATAGTTAATGAAACAAAATAAATATATTCAAAATTCATTGCATCGAATGCAAGTTAGCAACAATTTTTTTTTTTAAATGCATGTTTCAAAATGAATGTAATTGAAATATGTGAAATGCTTAGCTCATTAATTAAATCCTTCAACTATTTCCGAAATAAATAACGATTTAAAATATATTTCTATAAAAATTGAATTCATTGAATGAATAATTCAGAAAATAAACAAGTTTAATGTAATTGCTTTTTCTTAGTAAAACTCTTAATAAATAAACTTAACATTAACAGGCAAATTTTATTCAAAATTAGTTATGTTGGAAAGTGTTTTAGCAAGATATTTGTTCTAGCACAATGTAGCACTTGCACTGACTAAATTTCTTTGTTTCTAAAAAGATAATTCCAAATTAATAAATGAATTGGCATAGGTTAAAGATAAGGAGGATATCTTGAGCCTATAAAAAGTATGATATCTTAGAATATGTTTGTCTTCTTTTCTAAATTTACATAAAAATCTAAATATGAAAATCTCTACTGGAAATTTTACAACAAAGAATATACTACACATCTCGATTAAATTTTAGAATTTTACTATAAGCTCGACTTTAAATAAACTGAGCTCGTTTTTGAAAAACGCAATTTATATAAACGAATGCTGCTTTAGTCCAGATAGAAACAATAAAATTCAAACTATCAGTTTTTGAAAGAAAAAAAAATTACAAGATGTACTTCATTAGTATTCATAAAAAATATTGTTATGTATATATATAGTTTTATATTTATAGAAACTCATTTGTTTTTTCCATTTTGTGCAATATATGCTGAATAATGATTGACATAATCATTTAATTTTGATTTACTTTATATTCTGAGAAAGCGGTATAGTATAATTTATAAGTTTACTAAATGATACTTTTTCGCTATGGTAGCAGAATAATAATCTAATGTTTCTAACTTTTTACTCTCCTCCTCTCCGAATGTCAAAGTGTAATATCATGTTTGTGATCAATAGTGTATATATATATAATTTGATTGATAACTTTTATAATATAAAACTGTGAATGTTATGTTTTAATCACTTTCTTGCATATAAAAGCAAATCGGGAAATAAAGATTAAAGTAAAATTATGAAAATATTTTAGGCAAGCAAAATCGCATACATGTTAATGAATCTCTAATATCTCTCTCTTTCTCTCTCTCTCTATATATAAAGTGTGTGCGTGTGTTTGTATGTAGTTTTTTGAAAAAAAAACCAAATCATTATCTTAAAAAATTCTTGGAGTTTTAATTTTATACCGAAATTAAGAATAAAGTTTTATCATTTATTTAATTTAATTTAAGCGTTTTGCGTATCATTATATTTAAAGACCAAAAAATAATAATTCTCTACCTTCCTGAAAATTTTTAAAAATATCTCTCATACAAATTTCATCTCATTTCTTTAAACGTATAAACATTTCATTAAACTAAAACTTAGAAAATATTAGTTTTAGAAATGAAATAGCATTCCTTCAACAACTCATTAATGATACATTTTTCACGACAAATGAACTTAAAGAAACTTGTGTGTTTCCTTTTCATTAAAAATACTTTATTCTAAGAAGTAAGTGGATTGAAGCGGGGTTCTAATGATGACTTTCTGACTAAAAATCATTATTTTAGTTCGCTCGCATTACTTTAAGATGGGAAAAAAATTGATGAATGTAAAAAAGTACAAATGTAAAAGAAAAATATGAATGATCTTGGCTTAGCGGAAAAGGAACTGACTTCAATGAATAAAACCAAACATAAATTTGTTAGTTCATTAGGAAAGGCTGCTATTATTCTTTAAAGAAACACCTTGGTAGAAGAAGAAAATAATATTTTTAAAACTCAAGTACATTAATATTCTGCAGCGGCTTTTATTCTTGAAACCATTCTTAATTTCGGATGCTCTGACTTCTTTAATTCATTTAATTAAATCTTCAATATTTCAAGAACGATACTTTAATTAGGATAAAAATTTTGAAGAGCTCATTTTTTTGTGTGTTTCCTGAGATGTTTCATTTCATGTAGAAAAACAAAGAAATTTCGAAATAGGGAAAGAAAATGTTTGTAATTATATTTTTGAAATCATTTATTAATATCTTTATAAATAATTAATTTTTCATGCAAAAATATCTATCTACACTTATATAAAATTTCTCAAAAATTAACAAGATTTTGTAAAACATAATATATTTCTTTAAATATGAAAATTTTTTATAAAAAATATTCTAATTTTAAAAATGTAAAGAACTATGTGATTAATCTGCAGTTAAAAATTATCTTTCTACTAAAATAGGATGCATCTAGAAAATGTTCAAGACCTTCACAAATTGAAAGGTTTGTCTTTAAATGTGTCTACATTTTTGCTATTTTTAAATCATAGGAATATATGTTGCTTATGAAATTTTAAATTTTTTTATTAAATATGAAATATAATAAAGAAAATGATTCTACAATAAAGGAAATGGTTCTGAATTTCTTATAATAAAGTATGTTATTATTTCAAATTTTAGTATAGCTTAAATTTAAAAAAATTATACTTAAAATTTTTTAATCATACACATTATTTTCTTATGAAACAATTAAATTAATAAATTATGCTAGAATCTTTATAAGTAAAATAATTTAATAAATGTTTTGTGAAATATTTTAATGAAAAAACTTAAAAAGTGGAGAAATAAATTTCGAATAAGTAAAAAAAAAAAGGATGGGCATGATTTACATATTTTAAATTAGGAGCAGTCAAGTAACTCCATAAAAGAATTTTAGAAAATAAATTTAGCAAATTAATTATGAATTTTTTAAAAAAATGCTTGTTTTTATTTCATACTAATGTATTATAAAAAAAAGAATATCAATGCAGTTTCAAAAACTATATTTTCCTAAGTTAAATACATCATTTCTTCAAACGAATGAAATTACATAATGAGGAATTATATTTTATAATATAATAATACATTCGAGCAAATTATTCATTTCAAAAAAATTGAAAAATGTTCCAAATTTAATTCAAAATTTAAAAAATATTTTCTTTCGATTTCTTGATTTATTTCAACAATTAAATAAAAAAGAGAAGCCTAATACGTAAAATATTTTTATAAAGTATCCAACAAGTGTTTAATTCATTGCCCCCCCCCACACATATAAATACTTTAAGCAATATATAGAATGTTTACAAGATCTCTATACAGGAAAAAGTTTATCGGTCCCTTTTGAGAAGAAATAAAATGCTCAGATTTTTTCAAAACCGATAAATGGTGCATATAAATTTAAACATAAATCGCAAATATCGAACAAATCATTTTATCATTTAAATATTGCTGATTGTGGATATTTAGATGGTATATTGGTTAATGAACTTATCTTATTCTATGAACTCACAGAATGAATGAAATTAGCTAAGAATCCTATTCATCCTCTGTAAATAAAGGGTGGAAATGCAAAAAAAATCAATTTCAAATAAAAGAATAAAAATATAAATGCTTCTTTTCCAATAAAGTTCAGGAGGTATACGGGCATTTCTCATCAATAGAATATATCTATAATATTGTAACATGAATCGTATGTGTTGTTCTTACAATAAAAAAAACATACGAATCGAAATATATAAAGAAAATGATAAATTAAATTCAATTAAATGTTTTAATAAAACCGTTTAATTAGATCTGTTCGAAAGTTTTATTATCAATAATAATTTATTAAATTCGAAGGAAATAATTTTTAAATGACAAAAATGTTATAAGAAAGGCAAATTATCCCTGTTAATTATTATACAGGATAAAAACAATTTTTTTTAGTATGAAACTTGGAATTTTGCAATTCACTTTGCCTGTTTTAGACATCGTGATTTCAAACAGGTAAACATACTTTCCATCATCAACTCTTCTTTTTGATATCTCGTGCAATTAAAAGGGGGATGTATATAATATTAAAAGTGAGTTATTTCTTGAAAAAAAAACAATCATTTGCAAAAAGAAAAGAAAGGCACAAGAATCTGTTCTGAAATTCTTGTGAGGAACAATGATATCATAGAGAAGATTAAATTAACGAACATTAATGGTTAATTCGTTTGGATTTGAAATTAACTAACCATTTGTCTGGTCAGTAAGTAAGTCACGAGAAATGTCCTTACTTCTAGTATCTTTGAGATGGCGAGAACAAATAATAAATACATTTGATAAGGAAGAGTAACTAACCGAAGAGAATATATTGCTGGCAAAGGAAATGTCATTCGTGAACCTTTAATCAGATGATTTAGAATGATATTTTCTCTGCTAAGTAGAAAGTTAGGATTAATGAAGAGGTTTACATGAATGTTGATTTTGATTCTCTTGTTTTGATACAAGATTACGAGAAGAAGAATTTTTTTTTAACTGAAATCTACAATATTTGCAAAATCAGTTAATTCACAAATAAACCTTATTTAGTAGATTCCATAAATCCTATATAGTTCAAAATTTAAACTATTTTACTTCCTCTATTTTCAGATTAATTGATGCTTTTCTGAATATTTGAATTGTTTGCGTATTGAATGTAATTTTTGCATGGAATCATATCATCTTTAAGTAACTTAAATTTATAAAACTTGCGATGATAGTGATGATTGAGAGAGTATTTGTTTTAGAGGTTAAGATATAAATCGCTTTAACTCATTATCCATTACACGTTCGTGATGGTCGCGAACTTTTCTTCATCTCTTCATTTTTCTTTGCTTTGAACAGGTTTCTTTGCAACCAGAATGCTGAAAATTATATTTTTTAGTTAACTGATGCTTCAGTTAATCCTTCAAAAACATCAATTGGAATTTCAACGCATTAGTTTATCCCAAAGCTATTTCAGTATTTTTCTAAATGTACTGGTAGTGCTACTAAATAACTATGAATAAATGAAAATAAACAATTTTATTAAGCCATAAATGTGGTGGAGGACCAATACTAGGGCAAATAGGATTAAGATTATTCTTAATTCATCTGATAATGGATTAATATTGAAATTTTCAAAAATACTACAGAAGCAAAATTTGTTTATGATTATAAAATTCAAGAAACTTTTGGAATATAAAACATTGTCTATTTCTACTTTTAAGTTATTCTGTTATAAATTCAAAGTAATTTTGTGTTCTATAAGTTAAATTGATTTACATAATTTATAAAATAAAAGTATTTTCCTTATTTAATATCTATAACTAACCTTAATTTAATGTTTTAATTCATGTTACATAAACGCCATATCTTACGAATTTGGACAGAAGGAATAATTAGATTAGTTTTACCCCATACCAAAATGTGTTTCAGCCTGCTTTTAGTATGGCAACATTGCAGTTTGTCAAAATTTAATTTTGTGCAATTTTTTTAAAACATATAAACAGCAAAAAAAGAATCAAGACAAAG
>JAPMOQ010049734.1:971185-982688 GCA_026543055.1 Argiope trifasciata | reverse complement strand
TTATTTTTTCTTAGCAAAAAGCATATGTTATTTAAGGCTCCCTTATTGGGTGGTGCTTAACCTAAAAACAATAATACTATAAAGATAACTTCTAAAACAGACGCCTTTGTAGAACAAATATATGTTGTTTATTGACAGGAAATTCTTTACATGACTTTATCAAGCACGGCTGCAATTTTGGGTAAATTATCTCTTTATTTTAAATAAATGCATGTTAATTCTCAATGCAATATTGGCAAATCTTTACGAAATTAGTAGTGAGGAATTTGATATCTTCGCCAGAAATCGAGCGCTACTGTATCCATTCAAAGTACAAGCGCAAATTACCTTTAAGCCAGACCAGCATGTATAGGCTGTAATATCGATTAATCGATGTGAATGATCCCAATCACTTTCGAGACGTCCATATTTAAGATAATTAGACTCTATTTTAGAGCAGTCACCTGTCGCTTAGGTCCTAATCTTAGAGAATATTTCTGCAATAAAATACTATCCAGCCCTTTCCACTAGTGATAAATTATAGGACGATATATAATTGAACTGTTGGGTGAATAATGCCGATAAATTAGGGGGTTCAGTTAATTAATCGAAAGACAGCAAAATCCACTTAAATCTTCGATCATTTTCCAGCGAATGCATTCCACTTGAGAAATGTTAATCTAATATCGAATTCATTATTTGATCAAGGAGATCAATAATACAGAAACGTAATTTCCAAGATAACTTTCTGAAAGAAACTACTTTCAAAATCGATTTTCTGTAGTCATGAAGGATAGAAAAATGTTAATAGATAGTAAGTTTCATGTTGAGCATTTCATGCAATTATTTCTGAGTGAATCGGTTTAGCTGCGTAGAAAAGTTCATTGTCATTTTTATAGTATAATTTAATTGGTTTTTTATACAATGATAAGATAGCAAATATCTGCATTGATAGATCCTTAATTTATAAATCTGAACAGAATCCATTGTTACAACTGAATCCATAAGTGTATATGATAAGTGCAGGAAATGCTCATTTTCCTTTTTATAACCTAAATATATTGATTTTTATATAATATAAAAGGGCAGTATAAAATCATAATTTTTCCAAATATTTACAGTCAAATATAATTATGTTTTTTTTTAATTCGAAAACTTTTCATGCTACTTTCGTGCAGGTTTCTGTCATTTTATTGCATCTTCATATCACATATATGCATTTGCTGTATAAACCTTAATGCGTGTAAAAGAATTTTGAATAATGATAAAATATGTGCAATCTGTTTTCAATAAAAATAAAACACATAATAGTGCTTATATTTATTTAATTTACTTAACTGGGACAATAATTAAGTGTTTCATTCATTTATATTCATTACTATAATTTCAAATTTCTAAATTCACTTTCCAATTAGATGTTTGAAGATGTTTCTGATAAAAGAAACAAAACTGTCAATTGTAAACGAATTTAAGAAGAATCATTGATTTGGTTAATATCAGTTAAAAAATAACTACTTTTATTGATTTATTCAAATTATGGGTTATATAATTGTGAAGATGTAATCAAAATTAAAAAAAAAAAACAATATTTCTTTCAAAGTTGATCATAATTTGATCGATGTTTTTTATATTCCTTCTTTAAAGTTTGGACGATGTAAAAGTCTAACCATTCAATAACTGAACATAAACGATCCTAGTTTGATTTTTTTTTTTTCATTTTTTTGAAATTTCATTGAAAAAGACCAAATTAGAACCATTAATGTTCTGATAAGCTGTTATAAAATCTAAGTCAATTATCAGTATTGAGTAAATAATAGAGGGTTATCAGTTTAAATGTAGGCTTCATTTGTTACCGCAAGGAAATGGTTTTATATTTAATGCTGTAAATAGAAGCAGACTATTTCAGCATAACTGAATCAAGACAATCTAACTACTTACGCGTTTCTCCGTGTAAAAGTAGAACACCACTGTAGAATTGCTTTTCTTGATGAGTGTTGGCAGGAGTGTGCCCACTTTTCTTTTGTTCGATTCTCAATCTTACTCCATGGTTGCTGGCCAGAATCACACGTTCGTAGGATTGATCTCATTTACTCCTCGAACGTGTTCTGACTACAACCACTTGAGGTACTCAGAGACTAATGCGGATGATGGCTGCAGCTGGTGGTTCGGCACGCATTTCTTTGTGGGTTGCAGTTGCAGTGGCTAAGTGGTAAAGGCTGCTCATTTTTACCGAATTCATGAACTGGTCGTTAATAAATAAGTTAAATCGTCTCGTATAATTGCGGGGATTTGAATTTGCAACGCAGTGTAGAATTTCATTTCTGAGATCGTTCGCTAATTCCATTCGCTTGAAAGGGAAATTAGCAAATTATAAATACTATAAAAGAGAGAATCAGCGAAATTAGCATAGAACATTAGAGCCCTTCAAAGTGTATTTACCTTTTATGCTCGTCAGTAGCACCAATTAAATGTTGTACAAAAATGAAAAAAATGTCCTTTTTTGGTTCTAGAACCATAATTTTGGAAGACGTAAGTAATTAAATGCTACAAGGAAAAAAGTATAATAGAAAATGACTTTAAAAGAAGGAAAGGACATTCTCACTAAATTGACTCATTTCATGCTTGTGAAGAGTAAATATTCCGGTAGAGATATCATTCTTTATTAATATTTTACTATTTTTATTGTACAATTTTGTTATTATTTTATAGTTTTATTGCAAAGCATACATGTGTTCATACGCCAAATATTGTTATATTATATCAATGTTTCACTATAGGATAAAAATGATTATATATTATTTAATATTAAAAAATGATAAAAAGCATTTAGAATAATGTTTTTTTTAATCAATACTCTATATTTTGATGTACAGAAATTTGCGTGTTGGTAGAAAGTGAGATCATTAAAGTAAATGTTTTCAAGATTTAACGATATCAACTTATTTTATATTTAATAACATAAACAATGTAAATTATATTATTTTAAATATGTGAAGAATAAAATAGTGACAAATTCGATTTATAACTATCCTTAAATGTAAAATCGTCCATGACTTACAGAAACTGCCATGAAAATATGTTTATTTTATAATTATTTTACAATGCGTTTTTAGTTAAAATTTTATTTCTATTGCTTTGGTTAGATTGATTTATTGTATGAAAACTAAACAGTTTTGGAACATGAGAGGCATATTAAATAATATGAGCTTGATTGCAAAAGAATAAGTTGTATAAAAAATTGGGCAATTATTTTCGTTTCGGCATAATTTTTGAAATCAGATGAGAGATAAAATAGAAGTAAAATTTACTTTTGCGAATTTCAGAAATGGATAACTAATGGATATACTACTTAAGGGTGTTGAAATTTGCAATCATTTCATTATTTTTTGGCAATAGGTACTTGCGTTCATTTTCTGAATCATCCAGCTATTAAAAGGTATCCGAGAGGTAAAAATTAGTAAACCTATGAGGAAAGATTTTTAATGCTATTTATAGATATTAAATTACGTATTATTGACATTTTGGAATTAAATCTTGTCGAAATTCTTTGGTGCTTTTTCTTTGAACATGCATTATTTTAGTTATGAAAACGCATTTCAAGTATTGATTTCATGATTTAAAAGTTGCTTTTATTCATTCTAAATACAAAAGAAGAAATTAAAATTTGATCTCCATTGATCCACTCTGAATAATACTGTAAGATAAATGTAGACTCAGGATCCAATGCTCTACAATTTTCAAAGACTAATGTATATTGAGTGGTGAACAAACTCTGAAATGGAATTTCGAGAGAATATTCCGAATAAATATTAATAATTTTGAATTTATTCTAGTATAATTTTTATACATAAAAATATGTTTTTAAAAACGTTTAAAGCTTCACAAAGAATCATTGCTTGCTTAATATATATTATCTATCAAAGATCATGTGAGGTAGCTATCATGAGCTCAATTTTTACTTTTTTAAATTTCAAGAATATGCCAAACCCCGCCTTCAATATATCACCACCATTGTAAAACAATAATACAATATAAATTACAATATGTGTTTGGATTTTTAAGTATTATTAAGCATTGTTTAATAATTCAAATTTGAGAATTGAATTTTTCATTAGTGCTTATATTTTTTGTTCTAACATAAGAATGTGAGACTATTTTTACCATACATAGTTTATTTCCCCATATTATCTGTCATTATGCCATACTTATTTTTACAAACTTAATCAAAAGAATAATTTTTTGGGGACCGTCCATCTAATTTTATTTGGCATTTATTTATAGTTCCTAGTTTTAAATCTTCTATATTATTGAAAAATATATTGATTTGTATAATATAAATAAAGATATTTTTAATTGCATTTTAAAACATATAATTCTCTGAATATTTATGCTAAAATTCATTGGTACGTTTTCATGTAAATGGAATGGGATTAATAGTCATCGACTTCATGAAAATTGATTTCGTTTTATTTAAAAAGTAAAACTCGATGATATATTTTTAATTACTACAAGAAGAATAAAAAAATCCTTGTTTCACCCGCACATTTTTTGACAACGCATGCAAATCATCACATTTTAATATGAAAACAAAATAACAAATTTTGAAAACTGAAGGCATTTAAAAGAAAATTGGAACAATTTGAAAATATAATTAAACGTCACAAAAACATAAGGTAACTGCGAGAAGAAAATGTTAAAATATTCATCAAAGAATTTAACAAGCATACTATGCATCTGTTGGAAATTCTTGATGTTTTAGTGGTATGACAGAAAATGAAAATTTACAGTGACATTTTACATTGACATTGAATGTATTTTTTAAATACGACATTTTTTGACATTAAGTCATACTCCTTTTTTTTTAATATGTTAACTTTTCATTTTCTTGTAAGACACACATAAAAGATATTTATTGTAAGAATCACCTTGATTTCTTGTCAGCAAGTAGTAAATATTTCGAATTACAATAATAGATAACGTTATATATTTATATGCACAAGCATAAATTCTGATATGTTCATTTATGAAAGGTATCAATAGCATAAATGGATAAGAATAATTACAGAAATATACTAAATTTTGAAAAGTTTATTTGAGATTTATGCGCATATCAATATTTGTATTTACAGGAAATTGTAATACATAAATATTAACGCTTACTTAAAACAAAGATGCATTTCCACAAAAATTATATTAAACATGCAATAGTATAATAGTACGGATGTGCCCTGTAATTGAGGAATATTTCTTTTTAAGTTCCCACTGCAATAGTAGAACAAAATTGTTTTTTCTCTTAAAATTATGAATATTGATGGTTATGTTTCGATCCTATCTTCTTGAAGATTCACATATTTGACAGCGATGATTCAGGTTTCGTTCTTGTTCTTTCAGTGATGTGAGATGGTTTTTAATATTATCTTGAATCTCCTCATTTGTTCTGAAGCTGTCTAGCTATTATCTAAAGAAACAAAGATCCTAAAATTCAGGGACCAAACGTATCGATAAGAATGCCTTTTAGGAACTTTGTAGAAATGTTTCAACATTCCAGAATGTTTGATCAATTTTTGCTTCATTGTCGTTCCCAAAAAGAAAGAAAACTCTAAGAGCTGGCAACATAATAACGAAGCTTCCAGAGCAGTAATGGTAGCGCTTCTTGAAGAAGAGAATGTATTCCTAATCCACTGATATGACGCTTGAAACAACACATCGGTAATTGTTAAAAGGTAATCAGGTTTACGAACTTTTGATAAAAAATTAATTTCGTTCCCTATTCTTATCCTTTTCTGTGGCGCATCGGACCTTAAATTAAAGAGACTACTATACATATCATGTATTAAAAGGAAGAAACATAGCAGGCATTTAATAGTTTATGATCCAAATATATTTTGTAGTATATTTCCTACCAAAATTATATCATCAATAGTATATTTTATTTAAAAAAATCATAGGAAAACATTTGTAAAAAATTGGTGAAAACCTGGAATCGCATTTAATTCATAAAACGTGATGATTTCTTGAGAAATAAGGAAAACATTTAAATGGTTTTGAAAACAGGTGAAAGAAAAAGGAATTTAAAAGAAAAAGAATTTGGAGCTGTCAATATACAGAAATGAAATAGAGAATACGATTTAAAGATAGTTTTGAAAAAAAATCATACAGATTTAAAAAACACGAACGAGTTGTTTCTGAGGAAATTCTGTAACCAATATAGGTTTATGAAAGATGTGTAAAATATTTGTACAACAAGAAGATAACTAGTTAAGGTTAATAAATTGAGATGAATAGAACAGGGGAGTTTACAATGTAGTTAAAGATAAAATATATTTATAAGAAAAATACACAACTAACAGAAATGTGTTGTGAAGAAATGTGAATGATTTTCTACCATTAAAGAATTTGATAAAATCAAAAGGTCCTTCAGATCTCATTATATTACATTATCTTATAATATTAGCAAATAGAAGCAATATTTACACTTAGAAACACACGCTTTCTCGTTCAAAATCAATTCTTTTGTTTCTTGTATGAATTCATATTAGGCTGATACATTCTTTAAAAAAATAGTCTACTTGATCTTTAAATTTGACCAATTTATATATAAATGGTTTAAACAGTAAATTAATGCTCTGATAGGTGCATATACTTTTGGTGCGAAGTAAATTCTGATTTTACGATCGCGTCACTTTAACGCCCTTCGCAGGAAGATTCAATTGCATTGTTGTTTTTGGTAAATTTTGTTAAGAAGCAGCAGTATTGGCCAATAAATGCCTGGCGATCGAAATAGAAAGTACAAGAAGACCATTTGAAGGAAAAGATAGGGCGTGTTCCTGAAAGATATCTTATTATTGCACATCAACACCCAATCATAAACGGTTATGATTATACGAATTTTGTTAAACCGTTTCAAATGGAATATATAGTTTTTTTTCTACAGTTCGTATCTCGTATCAGGTAACTTTTTCTCCCTTCCGACTTATAAATGAGCACCTGGAAAGATATTATTTCAGAACTGAAGCCCATATGCAAGTAGTAATTGATATTTGGCTGAGGTAGTTGGGCCTTTATTTCTTATGTGCCAATTTTCACAGATTGATTCATTAGTAGTACAGACGTTTCGGCAGCCATGATAACTATGTGAAAAAACAATATGTTATAGTATCTTTCTATCTTTATCAATCACTTTGAATTTGTGAAAAAAAAATTTGTCTCAAAGGACTTGTAATTTTATTACAATTTGATTAATTCTCCATTCCGAAATAATATAAAATTAATTAAATGAAACTATTATCTTGGAAAACTACTTTTCTATAGTTGATGCTGCACCTTTCACATGTTAGTCAAATTACTTTTAACAATTAGGATAAAATAACTTGGAACCCTTACTTTCGTTTCTAACAGGTTTGTGTAATGCACATAACTTAACATTCCGTGACCCTGGATTTTTTAACTTAAAGTCGCTTAAACAGTGTCATAAATATGAAGTCATAACAAAATTACAACCATTGATAGTAAGGATTCTTTTTAGTTCTCGCCAGCCTCATAGTGTCAAAATTTTAATTGTTTAAAATAAAAATTTAAAGAATATTGGTTAATATAGAATACATGACAAAAACCATAAAAAAGGGGGAGTTATATCAATTGATTTATTTTTCTGATGAAAACTAGGTTATTAGATAGTTACTAGGTTACACAATTTTAGGGATTATTTTTTCTTCCTTTTTAAAATGTCTTTTAGACTTCAGATGAAATAATTGTTCTATTATCAGTACAAATTCAAATCATATTTTTCTGAATTTTCGTTTTGTTAAATATATCTTCTTACTGAAGAATATAACACTATCCAAATAAGTATAAGCATGGTACATAAATTTCATGACATGAAATTTTTATCATTCAATCTAACTAAAATCAACATAATTCTATTTTAATATATTATAAACAATTAAAAGAATGCCAGAGGAACCACAGTGATATAAATGCAAAATGTCCGAACATTTAAATTAGCTTTGCTAAAATACTTTTGTTATATGGGTAAGAGTAAAACTATTACTGCCTATGCTATCCTCCCAGAATACACCAGGAAAGCGTAAGGAAAATTTAATTTTCCATCCTTCCTATTTTCAACTCTAAGCTTTAAGCATTTATTGCAACATTGGTTCACAATGTGCCCCGGCATCGTAACTTCAAATCTCATTCAAAACAGAAACTGTAACTAAAATTTATAGCTGTCATAAAGATGCGTTCAGATAAGCCTGAAATTCAGAATAATAAAATTGCGGATGCATGTGTGTATTTCGGCTGATGTTGGAATCCATTCTCCACACGACATCACCATTTAGGAATGGAGATTTTGTTGAGTCAGATTTTAATGTTTGCGCACATCGCTCTGCCAACCGCAAATGCCCTTTATTATTCATTTCTGTATTAATCCGTTGACTTCGTTTAACCGCTACTTCCGTCAACTTGAAATAAGGTTCATTGCCCAGAAACTGAAATACGAGGCATCTGACAAGGCGGAATCTTCTTGAACTTAACTAGCCATTTTAAACCAAAGAATACTTGACTCTAAGACAAGGGCAAAGATAAATATCCGGAGATTGAATTTTAAATAGAAGTTATGCTAAACAGAGATCAAGCAAAGTAATTACCATATTTTCCAACTATTCAGGGGTCTATTTAATAAGGCATTATATTTGTATCATTTTGGTTTTCAAAAAATACCATGTCTGGTAATCATGTGTTACTATTGACTTAAAGAAAATATACATTTTAAATTACTTTAATTTAATTTTTCTAAAAAGCATTAATAAAAACTAAAAATTTTAATTTAAATCAAAATTTGCATCTGCTTTACTTGTTTATGAATAAATTTATCAGTGGACTTGTTACTAACGATATCAGGGATTTTATTTTCCTAATTTGGATCCCACTGGGTTCACATAGAAATGAGGATGAGGAGCATCTGACATGGTAGTTAGTTTTTTCCATCCTATACATGTTACATTGGATACATGGGAGGATTCAGACCTCCAACTTAACATGGATACATGTTAAGTTGGAGGTCTGAATCCTCCCATCGATGATGGGGCATACTTCCTTCGGGAAGAGATGTACTGTGGACAATGATAGCCCTTGCGACACAACCACTGTTCCTGCCAGAGTAGCTGTTACGATGCTCCGGTTATTATTATTTATCCTTGTGCCTTCAGGCAAGTCGATGATTCAGTGATGTGACTTTACATAATTTGGAAAAAATAAATGATGAATAATATGGAGATGAACTTCTAAAAGTATTTACAATTTCGTTATTATTTTCTTGAAGACTCTGGTTTTAAAAGAAAACTTTTTGAAAACTATAAGTTAAAGCAAATTTGCATATACTGCCCATCTAATATTTTTTTTAATCGCAGAATAGCCAATATATAATCAGTACTAAGCAATATTAATAAGATCTTATGATCGTGGTTTTGAAATCGTTTAATAGATGTCTAGTTGTAGTTTAGGATTCAAAATTAACAAAATTCTTTTTTAAGCGATCATAAAATTATATATGAGTTTCTTATTATTAATAATATAAATTATTTCACTAACTTATTCCTTACTTTCATTAATTTCATCAATATTTTAATAACATGTTTTAATGACAACTTTTAATAGCATATTTCTATGAAGAAAAACAAGTGGCATTCGATTATTCAGCATGTGAAATGGATTTTGGATTAGAATTAAGCTATTAAGAGATATATTTGACGAGAGAGCTGTTTAGGTTAAATATTTGAACTTTATTTTTATTTTTAGTTCCAGAACTCATAAATAGTCATAATATTTTCAAGCTGGCAATGTAACAAATGATGTCATAATTTATTGTATTTTCAAAACCATATTTTTTAAAAATATAAAATCATTTCATAAAATTTTAAAACTATGTTCTTATATATGTTGCGGAGTTGTTCCATTAATATACTTTTTTTCATTTACTTTCACCTTTTCATTGATAAAACAAAGATTACTAAACGGTTAATTTTCTTTTTATTAAATAAAGAGAATCTCTTGAATATCTAATCAATCTTGAAATTATTTTGCATGGACATTCTATTTCATCACTATATGTGAAGCGATTGGATTGAATTATAAGGATTGAACAAGGATATGATTTCATCTTCGGATGAAAAAATGTAAATTACCATTTTAAATTACATTTATGATTCTATTTATTCCTATCCAAACACTACTTAGGCTAACTCCATTTGCCGCCGATTAGAAATGAAGTTACAATTTTACGAGAACTATATTAAATAACAAGTATGTAAATAAAGCGAAAATTAAGTTATCTTAATAAACATAAAGCAACAATTTTGAGGTATTTAAGAGCAGGAAGAAAGCTTTTCTGTATCAAAGAGCTCAGTTGACAATAGTTAGCCTTGCTTTAGAACTATTCTAAGCCCCTTAGGGAGAATTGACATGGCACAGCAGATATCAAATTATTCTGAGTATGATCCGTGTACATTAGGATTATAATCAATATATCGTGTTCATCTCCCTGTTCATACAAGATTCCTATTAGATGATGCATTTCTAATTTAGATTACTTGGCAGGAGCATTACTTGGGCATTTTGATTAAAATATAATTAATATTAAATCAATGAAATATTCAGCACTGATTTAAAGGCGGAAAATTCATTCATAATATGTCCATTAACGTCTGATCTATATATATCTAATATATTTATTGCATAAAATACCTGAATTTGAGGTTTTCTTACATAGAGCTACACTCCTAGAATCTTATACAACTACTCATTCCTTTTGAAAGCAATTTTAAGACAAATAAGATAAAAATTAAACTATGTTTTATACATCTGATCATTGTTTTTGGAAATTCAGAGGTTAATTAAATGATTTGTGCAAAGTTCGATTCTATTTTAAATATAGATATGGAATTTCAATTTAAAAAATAATATTTGAATGTTCCTTGTATTTTTTAAAAATTTTTATTATGATTAATTTATAATAATGTTTTGTTGTTTATGCTAATAATTTATTTTAACAAAAACCATGTATTCCTTTAATAACTATTTAAAATTCTATTATTTATTTTTCCGAGAGAAAATACTTTTTCATTTTCTAAGATCACAAAACTTAACTATTTAAACTTATCTATCATCGTTCTTTATGCTATTACCTTTTACTACAAAATTAATTCAAAGATGTTTCAAATTCTCCTTCATTAATTTGCTAATTTCATGAAAAGTAACAATCATAATCCATCTCAGAAGGTAAAAGAAGATAAATATATTAATCACAAAATTCTTAATGATAAAAAGTTGAGCAGCATTTGTAAATTATTCATCTTATCTCTTGTAAGTTGACTTATATTTAAAAAGAAATGCAAAAATGAAAGAAAAGAAATGAAAAATACAGCAACGTTTGAAATACGAGTACAACTACCGGAAAACCGGAAATATAAAACTCCATAATAATGATTTCAGTTTTATATCTATCTATCTATCTATCTATCTATCT
>JAPMOQ010049734.1:926936-971085 GCA_026543055.1 Argiope trifasciata | reverse complement strand
ATCTATATATATTTACATATATATATATATATACATATATATATATATATAATGTTGTTTATAACCTTTCTTAAACTGGTGTATAACAATAATTCATTTTATTTTTAAATTGCTGTTTCAAGTTTTGATTGTTCTTAACGCATTGCATTTCTTTGTTCTAGATTAATAATAAGAATTTTAGTGATTTTATTTACATACAAGATTATATGTAATCACACATAATCGATTAAATAACCAAATTTTTAAAGAATAATTTAACCTTTCTCATCAAAATTTCGTTAGAGGCCGAAAGTATATTCAAGCTCCTCTAAAACTCGATCCTTTTTGTTGTAAGAATCTAACTGCATCCTTTTTGTGGTAAGAATCTTGTTTTTAAATAGATTTATATCATGCTTGGAAACTGCTTTTTTTGTAATATTCTTGTTAATTCTAATGCAACCAAAGATTAAGAATAATTTTTACAAATACAGACATGATTATTAAATATTGTGTTTGAAGTTGCGAATATTTAAAAATTTTGAGTTTGTGATAGAATGATTAACTATTTAAACTTAAAAGAATTGATGCAATTTTTATAAAGCTTAAATGACTGTTATATTCATATAGAAAAATGCATTGTAAATTTAATATAGCGCCAAAATACTCAATAAATTTTAATACAATGCCAGATATGCAATAATAGAAGTAGTTTTTATAATGCCCTTCTTGTAATTAAAATTGCTGTACCTGAAGTAGTTATTATCAAAATTATATTGATTAATTTTTAACTGTTATTAAGCATCTTATAGAATTTGAAATTCTGAATTCCTGGACATATTCCTACTCAAGTTACAGTTTAGATATAAAGTATATTCTTAACACATTGCAGTATATCATCTATAAACTTTTTGCCATTAATATAATTATGTTTCATATTATTAAATTTGTAATAACTAATTTTCATTTTTTTAATACTTTAAAAGTTCTTGTTCAAAATTCTAATTTCCTATATAAATAGAAATCCTTTCCAAATCTAATACTTACTTTATGAAAGATTAGTTTTCAATTTTTCTGATATAAGTAGAAACAAAGTATTCAGCTTTTAACAAAATCTACCAAACATTTTAAAGAACTCAGAAGTCTTATCTTGTTCCACTTACAAGCAGCACTTAAAACTAGTTCGATTTAACATGGAAGTACTCGCTGTTTAACTTCAATCAGACCAACCTATTTTGAAGAATGTGATGCATTTTCTACTTTATTCGATCTCCAAAGATTATTTCAATACAGCTGCAGAAGCATTGATCGATTTGTGAGTATCTTGTCTTTGTTGAAAGATAATCCGATAAACTCATTTAAAAGTCTCCGAAAACAATATTTCTTTCAGGAAAGATTTATGGCCCATCCTTCTACTGCTTCTTGAATTTAAACTTCATGTTTTAAGGGCAAAGTCGAAGGAATCCATTAAATCTCCGAAAATGTAATTCAGGAGAAATAAAGAGCAAAACGCGGCCTTGCCGGTAATTTGAAAATTCCGATCATTTTCGGTGCCATTTGACTTTTACCAGATAATCCTAAAGCAGATTTCTTTTACAAAATGAACACAACATTACAAGAAAAGAAGAAGAAGAAATGAACCGATTTGTGGCTAAAGATCAGTATTAGCCATTTCATTAAGTATGATCGAAACAAGAAATGATAGTAGCCGAATTTTTGATGCTTCATATCAGCTAATAAAGCTGATGATCAATTGATATACCGCAATAATGATCTAACAGAATTCAGCATTCTCATAAATGCAGCAAGTAATATATTTGTTCAATAACCAGTCAATTTATAGGTTTAATTTTCTTTCCAGGACTGCCATACTATGCGAGATGGTGACCAAAATGAAAAGATAATACACATGGTTATTTTACCGCAACTCGATATTTTCCCTAAACCTTAGAACAACTCTTTTTCTACTGTTTGTCAATAGTCTAGTACATTTGTTACTCTTCGTACTTTCAAACAGGTTAATTTATTAATAATGCCTTATTTAAGCATTTCATTGATACTGATACTCTATAACCCTGGTTTGATTTCCTTAACTGTTGCAATTAAGTTGACTGCCGACTTTGAAAGTGACATTTTTTTCTCATCTAGGTCAAAAAACTTTGTAAAACTATTTGAATACAAACAGTTTTCTTTCCAAAACTGTTTTTTTTTTAATTTATGTCATCTAAAAGTGGAGATATATCAAATTTAAAAAGTGCAGTGTATATAAAAATTCACCGAAAGTTACTGCAAAATGTCCTTTTTATCCTATTTTTAACTTTTTTTAAAAACATTGATGCATCGTACATCGTAAATAATAATTTTATGATGTTGCTAGTGCATGGCCATAGCTTTTGAATATCTACTTTTAAAATTTTTTTCTTGGTAAATGACAAAATTGTATCTGGAGCACTTGATTACATTGTAGTCCTCTTTTCTATTCTCATTTTTTTCACTGAAATATATTTTTTCCACATTTTATATATGAAATAGATTTTTCCATAATCACATTTAACTTTGTTGCAATGGGTCATGCTAAAAGATATCGTAGCATGAAACGAAAGTTTGCTGGGAATGGCTATTCAAATCTGAGTACCAAAAACGATGATCAGATTGTCCCTGATAATGGCGATCAGAATTTAACTGCAAGCATTTCAAAACATGTAAGTATTAAATGATGATGATTTTTCAAAAGAAATTCCTTTTGAAGTGTCGTATCATAAGTGTGCAAACCTTTGATATCTGTATTTGATGCATTGTGTTTTCCTCTATGCTTCAAAAGGGATTTGATGCTAAATGAAGATTCCAAATTATTTTATCATCAAATTTTTGTATAAAATGAAAAACGTTGCAGCTCTATAAAAGAATTTTCTTCAGTGATGAAAGTTAATAGCAAGAATCACTTGAATACTCTTGTTTTAGAATTAAAATTGATTGGGAAATAATAGAATGGAGTGAGAAAACTTGCCAGTCTTTAGGATTTGTCCTTTCTTTCCAAAAACACATTTAGAAAGCAAGAGCTATAACTCAAGGAGGTTGTTTTTGAAGCAGCTAAAATGTATGGTAACTAAAAAATCAACAAAAGGCCCGAAAGGAAAGAAAAAGTTAATAGATTATTTCATCGACAGATTGCAGAATTACTACGGAATTGCCATTCATAGTAATATTGATAATCTAAAAACCCTGCAGTCTGCAGTTATTGCTGCTTTTTATCACTGCTGTTCCAGCTCGAAACATCTTATGCATGGCAATGTCTTGCAGGAGCCAATAGCTGGTGTAAGGATCAGCAGACTAACTTAAAAAAAATTATAAATATCATCAAACCTGTGTGTATGCAAATTTAAGATCAAAAGTTGTTAAAGAAGTGCTCGCAAAGAATGATATAAAATGCCAACGAGAGTTTTAATGGTTTGCTCTGGAACATAGTCCCAAAACAACATATGTTTGAGCTACAAACTCTGCTATTGGGGTCATATATTGCTATTTTTCAGTTTAATGAAGGTGGCAATGGTATAAAAAGTGTGTTATAACAATTAGAAATAGATTTTGGTATTCAAATTCATTAAGAACTAAAGCCTTTTGACAATGAATGCATTTACAGTTCAACTAGGCACTCATTACTAACTGCAAAAGTTCAAAGGAGAAAATAAATGAGAATTTAGCGAAAGAAATAATGTGCTATGCATGAAGAAAAAGAAAGTTTGACTTAGGATAATGGAGAATTGTAGACTGATTCATGAATAGGAAATATTTTTTTTTATTAACTGTAAACTTTAAACTCCTTTTTCTCAAAATAATTTTTTTTCCGATTGAAATTGTAAACCATAAACATGATATCTTCAGCCTTAATTAATATTTTAAATGAAATTTTCAGGAAATGTTCTCTATACTATTGTCTATGAAATGAGCTAAAAATTTTAATATATAACAAATACCTTTTCCCTTATAGCCTTTCTGTTTTAGAAAACATCTGAAAATTTAAGCATAACATCAACATTGCAATACATTTCTTTCATAATATTTCTACCTTTTAGTTGATCTCTTAGATTTTAGTTCATTAAGTAACTATGTTATGTATGATATGTGTAAAGAAAATTTTAATTGCAGAATTGGAATTTTATGCCGAGTGTTAACCGTTTTGGTTAAGATTTGCCAAAATTTAAGTCAAATTTTACAATTTAAATAAAATGGGCAGTCTCAGATTTTTTTTATAGATTTTTAATCTTCTTATACCATATTTGACTAGAAACCCCCAATTAAAGTTTAAAAAATAGTTTTAAAAAATGGTCTCGATGATAGCGCAACGCCTTTCGCAATTTTTAGAACGATTTTCAAGCTTGTTGATTTATCGTGTTAAAATAGGCAGTTTCTTGAAAAATTTTCTTTTTTTTCTGATAAGTTTTCTTGATTTTATCAGACAAAGTACAAGCCTGAACATTCATATTTCTTTGACTGTTTTCTTGGTTAAAAATGCTATTCATTTTCTAAGAAATAATATTTCCTCTTCCTTTATTTAGTAATTTATAATTTTAAAAAATCTTTCGGGAGAAAATAATACAATTTAGTTTCACAAATAAGGAGAAATATCATAAAATATTTGGTAGCTTGAATTGAAATACAAATTCATGAAAGTACACATACTAATAAAAGCAAAATATCCAAAATAATTGAACTAAGTCAAATAATAAAATACTTTTAAAACTTACATTTCAATTAGAATGGAAACTTTTTCTTTCAAAATGTTGATAACTATGTAGAATATTTAATGAAGATATTTTTATAAAATATGATAAAATTAATGAGTATTTTGGCTGTCAAATTAATAAGAAAGTGATGAATTCTTAAAAAGACATGTTTTCACTGGTTGAGTGGAAGCTTGCGATAGCAATTTTTAAAAATGCATTAGATCAGTTTCAAGAAAAACATATCATTAAAGATTTTAAATTATGTGATCAGCTAGTTTATTCAAAAGTTATCATCCCGTCTAGTAATCAAACACTTTGCTGGGATGGAATTTACATATTTTGTTATGTGATTGGCATTAGAAATTAAAGAGAAGCATGTTTCAGCCGGAAATCTTTATCTCCCAAATGTTTATATCATCTCTTTTATGGAAACTAATTAAATTGCTTGGGTATATTCTGATTCTATGCTGTTTAGTTAAAACCACATAGCATTTCTACTTGTCCCTTATATTTCATAACATTTCTACTAGTCCATTTCAGCATTTACTACTAAATTAGCACTCATAATTAAAATACAAACTTTACATTTAATTTACTCAACGAAAGAAATAACTTTGGGTGGGAATAAGACATCTTGGGAGATTTTCATTTTGAAATAGGATAGAGCAATTAATATAAACTGTCAATGCTTCAAGGTATCGCGTTTTCGTTATTAGAAAAATGCTCTTGCGAACTGATTTAAAAGTTCCCCAAAACAATATTTCTTTCAGTCGAGATTTATGGTCCATTCCTTTCGAACTTCCTGAATTTAAACTTCATGTTTAAGGACGAAGTCGAAGAAATCCATTAACTCTCCGGAAATGTAATTCTGAAGAAATAAAGAGCAAACGTTCCAGTCGCTAGTAATTTGAGAATTCCGGGCATTCGCTGTTCTTCTCGACTTTGGCAAGACTTTCGAGAGTGTAGATTTCTTTGGTTAACGAATACAACAGCGAAATGAGGGGAGGGGGTTGGATAGAAGAAATGCCAAAAAGAAAGAAAAGAAAGAAAAAAACGCAATGTAATTGCTCGTTCCCTTTAACCTAATCTCAACGAGAGAACTGAGAGAACATTTTTGCCACCCGGTACTCGTAGATCGATTGATTTCGTAACACTTCCCTACTCTCCGAGAATAAAGGCAGAGCGGGAAAGAGTAAGCAACAATGATAAAAAATAAAATAGACAAACAAAAAATACTGTAACAATGATTTTGTCTTCCCATTCGGAGACGAATTTTCGTTATAGACTTCAGGAACCAATGAAAGACTGCGAACAAGAGGAATAAGAAAGGAATCAGAAGAACTGAAAGAAGAAGAGAAGAACTGAAAGAAAGAAAGAAAAAATGGTTAACAACGTGCGTTGACTAATGTGAAAGAAAGATAAATAAAGAATGACATTCCTTTCCTCTATCATTTCCTTGATTTCCCTTCAGGGAAATATTCGTTTCGAATGTTGAACGAAAAGAAATACTGAGTTTTTAAGACTCGGTCCGTTAATTAAATAAATTGGAGACAATCACAATTGCCACATTTCTTAAAGTACCTTTATTCGATGTGCTTCAAAGTTTTTTGAGAACTACCAAGGAGCAAAAAAAGTTTTATGGCTGTTTTATTTTTGAGGTACAAAACTTGGAACCCCGTTAAAATGCCATCATTCAGAATTTAGTTTCGTAAGATTTCTTATCCAGTTCACAATTAGAGCTAGTAAGTTTATTCAAAATGCAGAAATCTTGAACAAATAATATTATATTAGATTCAGAAATTTGTTTTAAAGGTTACTAATGTTGATCTATAACGTGGTAGCCAAAAATATGTTTTAAAATTGTTTTATTTTTGAGGTACTAAAACTTGGAACCACGTTTATAGGCCATCACTCAGAATTTAGTTTCCTAAGATTTATTTACCCATTCACAATTAGAGCGAGTAATTTTATTCAAATGCAGAAATTTTGAACAAAAAGTATTATATTGAACCCAGAATTTTTTAAGGCTACAAATGCTGATATATAACGTGGTGGCCCAAAAGCAGTTTTGTGATTGTCTTTAAGGTATTAAAATTTTGAATTACGTTTGAAAGTCATCACTCAGAATTCAATTTCATGTGATTTCTTTTCTCAATGAAAATAAGAGAGAGCAATTTTATTTAAAATACAGAAATTTTCAGCAAGAAATATTTCAAAAATAATATATTAAATCCTAAAACACGTTTTAAAGGCCACAGAGATTCATCCCCGGTATGATATCCAAACACTTTTTACTACAACATGATATCATGCACATAAAATCAAAATAAATTAGGAAAATTTGTTAAATTAAATTTAATTAAATAATTAAAATATATTTCTTAGAGCATATAAATATATAATATGCATTCATTTCACTTCGTATGGGAACCAGAACAACTCTTACTACAACTTTTCCTCATTTGCAGAAAAAATGAATTCATTAAATCCTTTAAGTATAATTTTATACTCATAACTAAAAAAAATCGGGTTTCAAATTTTATTTAAAGCCTCACAAAAATTCACAGGGGGCATATGGAAATGAGGATGAGATGTTTCCAAACTGATGGTTGGGTCTCTCCAACCTGGTAAGTACACAAAAGTTGGTTTATCCCATCAATGACGGGATGTACTTCCTGAGTAAAGAGTTGTACCATGGCCAGTGATAGTAATTTGGACTCAATCACAGTTACTACCATTGTTGCTGCTACTAGGGTCTGGTCAGTCACTGTTTTTAACCGTCTGCCTTCGGGTGGATCGGAGAGTCAGTAGTATGACTTAAAGCCTCATAAATGCTTTATATTGAATGCATGGACATTCTCTAATGGAGTCAATTTCCGTAATAGCATAATACAGTTATAAATTTTAATTTTCAGGTAATACATCCTCTAACTGCAGTTTGATCACATAATGCTATCACTTTTTTTTAAATCTTAAAACAGTGTATATTTTTTTTTCTGCAATAGTTTTGTTTATTTATTATATACAATCGGTTTAATGCTATAATAAAGAGTATTCCAACATTAACGTGGAATTTAAATTTGCTATATTTGTGCAGTGAAGCGTTGGCAATCTATTAAAAACATTTGACGGCTGATAGGTTAGGGATTATAAAAATGGAGCGTTAAACAATTGAACAACTCATACTTCAAAATTTGAATTAAATAAAAAAAAAACAGTTTTTTTAAAGCATTATATTTTTATTGAATCAAAAAGTAGAAAATATAGGATTATGTATCAAAAAAATCATATGAATTTTTCATGACCGTTTGAGTTTGAATGGTAGTGCATTGAATTTACTTCTTCAATGCTCGCGTGCTTGTGGGCTTGTTGGTATAGACCTTTGACTTCAAATAGAAATTCAAAAATAAATCCAATGGTGTTAAATCGCGCAATCTAGGGAAAATTTTCTCAAAAGTTTGAACTGTGGCCACTGAAATTTTATCATTTTTGAAATATTATTCAACGATGAAAACAAGTTATTCTTTCGTGTAACACTAAATTTTATATCTCTCTCAACTATCATCTGTCTAATTTTTTAATAAGGCTGCCAGCACTTTATTTCACGAATGGTGGAAAATTAAAGCATTGTATTAAGTTTGTGATTTTTTTTTTTAATTTTGAAGTCTCGCAGTGTAAAAATTCTAAAATCGCTCTGAATTGTCAATTAAATTTTAAACATTCTTTTAAAACCTCAGGCATGTCAGCTTTCTCACAAAAATACATATTATTCAAAAGGTGAGTTAAGTTTTAGTTAAATTTCTGTTGAACCAGAGAAACATTTGCAGACACAATTCTTCTATAGAATCTCGTTTTCTAGTTTTTTATCTTTTACAAAAGCAATATAATCATACATTTCCCTTAACAAAGTAAAGGCAATCTGATTATACATCTAAACATTTAGTGAAATAATTTTTCATAGTTAAGAATTTAATAATATGATTTAAACACTAATGCAAGGAAAATGCTATTTTCTTTTTGTAGGTCAGGATTTCTATTTTATAGTTTTTTTTGCATTGAGAAAATTCTTGATGCATGAAAAGATGTGCTTTTTTACTTTCATTATCAAAGCAAAAATGGATTGCATTTATTACAAAGGAAAAACTTCCAAAGCAAAAAATGGAAAAAATACTTTGATAACCTTTTCGTAATAATATTTTCGTACTTTCAATTCTAAAGAACTAAACGTAGTTATTTTGTAATCGAAATGGTGTTTAGCATCACCATTTCTTTTTCTTGTTTCATAGGTTTATTGAAGAAACTATTAAATTCCTTGCAAGAAAACAACTTATTAACAACTAAACCATTAAAATCTTCCTTTTTTAATCCAAATAAAACTCCATTAAACTCTTCCTAACAACACCGTTTTTTATCCACATCCAAATTCAGAGCATTGTGATAAGCATGGAACAATTTTCTAATTTACCAAATAAACGTCAATATGCAAAAAATACTTTCAAATTCAATTCAGTATTATTAAATATCAATGAAAATTTATCATTTTATCCGACGCAAACGAAATTAGTCGATGCTATGATAAAATTAATTTACACAAATCATAAGAAAAAAATAAAAAGAATTGAAGTTTCGTTTGAAACATTTCCCAATGAAAATTATTTTGCAATCAACAGAATCAATCAGTATTATCTTAAAATCCTTTTTGATGAAATGAAATATTATTATCTCATTAATAATTAACAAACTCTTGTACCTTACTGCTCTTTTATGAATAAAGAATATGTATGCCAAAAAATTGATTTCATTGCTAATTTTAATATTCATATATTCTTTCATTGTATAATGATAAATATCACCAATTTGGAAAAAAAGTTCAAATTTTATTTAATTGAAAAATAGAAATAAAATAAAGTGATGTTCATTTAAAAATATTTTCAAACGTAAACCATTTATCAGAAAATAACTAAGGTGATCGGCAAGTGGAAGTGGTTTTAAGAATTAGAATTATTGAAATTTGATTTAAATATTTATTTAAAATACCTTTTAACATGAGAAATTTTTTTATGTAAGTACAGTTTTCTAATAAATAACTTTCTGATTTTAGCTGGCAAGGATGGAGATTTTATATCTCATAAGAAAATCGAATATTTAATTAATCGTATAATATAATAATCGTAAACAGTTGTAATTATAGCATAATAACGTTAAAAATAAAAATTGAAAATATAAATATGTAAGAATATGATAGTTATTTTCGGTTAAGATTTTGAATAATTGAAGGCAATGAATAATTGAATATCGAAAATTTAATAACAGTTTTTAAAAAGTATTCCTGAAAGGGAAACATTGAATTATTTGTTGTAAGACTAATTTTTATGATCTTAGAAATTAGATAGTAGAATTTACAAAAAAAATTATTTTCATAAAAACAACTCGATATATATATATGTGTGTGTGTGTGTGTGTGTGTGTGTGTGTGTGTGTGTGTGTGTGTGTGTGTGTGTGTGTGTGTGTGTGTGTGTGTGTGTGTGTGTGTGTGTAACAAAAAGTAAAAAAATAATGATACATTGATATTCTTTCTAAAGAAAAAAAAAGCAATAATGAGCGTGTTATTTTAGTTACCTTGGCACAAAATCTAGAATTATTTCAGCTTTTATTTAAACATTATTTCTATATTACCTTTTTTCTTTCTAGTCCATTAAAAAGGAAACGTTAAAACTGCAAATAACGATATTTAGATTAAACATAATATCTTCTGTAATTAAATTTAACGAGTAGCATATAGAATAGATGTCAAATTTGTTTGTATTTTACTTTTAATATTCTGCCATTTTTCCAATAAGAATTAGACATCCTCTTTTCAATTATTTAGTATTTCTAGGGGGGGGGAATAACCATGAAAGTAAGATCATCGCTTGAAAATAATTAGTTTCTTCATAAAAATGCGAACATTCCGTTTGTTTTAAGGATGCTATTTGTTTCAACGCATTTAAGGAGAATGTATTCTCCGTTAAAAAAATTAGAAATGGAGTAAGTTTTTATGGAAACAATAAGAAACGTTCTGTAAAATTCATCTTGAATCTCATTTTGTTTTGTTATGCAGCTTCTTTTTTTATTAAAAATAATAAATAAAATTATACTCTCCCCTTTCCACTATTTTTGTTTTCAGGGAACTATTAAATCTAAAAGAAAAGAAGGTTTATATAATTATACGTTCTTGCAATTTCATTAAATAAACTCTAAGTATTATTGTGTTTCCCATTTTTTAGACTTCTTTTTTCAGTGAAAAAGTGCGTTTTATTTTCAAAACATTTACCTCAGACTTTATTAAGAAACTGACGCTGATTAAGTTAATTAATGTTCGCGTTACAGAAGCTTCTACGGTAAGAGAAAAATGATGTGATAGTTTCTTTAATAATTTTATTTGCTGTACAATATAGAGTTGAGAGAACGCGTTCTACACATAATGAGCACAATTTTGTTTATCAGTTATGAGTATTTACTTGCTAAAGTTATGAAAAAAGATAAAACTCTATTTTCTCTATTTTTCGCTTTGAAGTAATTGGAAATTTAAAAACAAGCTCATAATATCTTGAGAGTCCAAAAAAGTGGTATGATTTTATATAAAAAATGATTGTCTAACATTCAAAAATGTTGATGACATTCAGAAAAGTTTGTGGCAATCAAAATGTATCTAATATTCTACCTAGAAAATTATAATTTATATTATTAGTTAATGAGAGAATTCAGCATGAAATATTTTCTTTGAAAAAAATGCATATTTTAGAGGACAAAATTACATGAAATATAGTAATTCTTAAATGCAAAAGTTTCTTAATTTTCACAACTCAACATAATTCATTTCATTAAAAAATAACTTTCTAGACATATAAATTACAGTAGAATAAATATTCCTTGAAAAAATCTATTGTTGGATAAATTGAAAGATTTTGAAAGATCACTATAATTTCTATTATCAAAAGCATATGTATGTATTTCCAATAATTTTAGTAAATTTGTGTATATGTAAACTTATTTTTGTAGTTTGTATGGCCTAACAGAAACTTTTCAAAGTTTCTCTTTATTTCATAACGGAAACAAGAGATCAGCATGGAAGGCATGTTATGTATAAGAAATGATGATAAAACAATAAATGATAATGATGATAAAGTGACTTCCATTTACAACCAATATGGGTCAAAAAGAGAAAAAAAGACCAAAATGTTTCCCTATACTGATAATACCATATGATTTTGATAGGAATTTCTTGGCCATATAAAGGTTTATGGGTAGACAAATTTAGGTATTGAAAATTTGAGGAATTCAACACATATATAGCGATGAGTTCAATTAATTAATTCAAAAATAGGAATTGGATGAGGAAATGAGAGAACGTTTTAAAATACAATTAATATGGCTAAATAAAGAAAAAAAACTAGGCATAATTAAGGCATGCACACACACACACACATATATACAGGGTGCGCCACTTATTTGAAAGGTAAATAAAAACAAAACTACTCCAGGGTAACAAATTAAAACTCTTATTATTGAAAAATTGTCAGCGTTCTAATAGGCGAAATTTATCAAAAAATGCAAAAAAGTTAAAATTCACTTCCGATTAAAGGACCGAAAACCTTTAACGACAATTTTATTCCCTTTTGGAATTCATTGCTTTTTTTCCATTTCGACCTTTTTCTATTGCTATTTTCTAAGCAATTAGGAAGCAAATTTTATAAGATAGCATGATAAGACAATATGTTGAATATTGTATAATATCAAAGAGATTCTTGTGGAATATTACATTATTACCAGGCAATGTCATCGAAAAAATTGAAACAACGAAAATGAGAAATATGTAAAAGTGGCAAATGTTTTGGCTTCCTTTACAGAATGAATGTTGGAAATATAACGATGGAATTTCAAATTATTGTAAAAAATCGTACACTCGAGTATCGATGCTTTCTGGAGCCTGCTAATTTGATAATACGGCATTCAGCTTTATGATGGATGATAATTAGTCTTTGAATCATGCTTGAGCAGGCGACATATTTTTAATTTTGTTGCAACTCATATCCTTCTTATAAAATGACATGGCTTGAATTCGGTGTAGGTATAATACCAGGATTTATATAAAATTGTTTAAAATTGTCGGTTTAAGAGTAGATATTTTTAGACACCATAAGTATTCCAAGGAAAGCATATTATTACGAATTAATTTAGATTATTTTGTGATAAAAAATTTATTATTAATAGATATTATTGAGAATAATATAATGTCTATAGAATTGATATTGTGCTTTTTTTCAATAATCCATATGTTGATTTCAAAGCTTTCAATCTCAGAAACTGACTGCATGCATCTGGAACCGCTGTAGGTTTTGCAGTAGGGAGAACTGAACTAAGTTACAAAAAAAAAGCATCGGAAGTCATATCTTGTTTGTAACAAGCTTCCTACTAAGTACTTAATTAAAACATTCTCTAGGCTTTTTCTCCAGCGATTCCTCAATAATTAGATGACTCTAATTAGGACTGCATTTTTCTCAAAAGCCCTTGAAACTACATTAAATTTGTACGAAGTGTGCATTGAAGTTCGTCACTAATAATTAGTAAGCGCAAATTAAATTCATGTTCTGTGAAAGAGACGAGAAACTTATTACTATCTAATTACTATTCCTTCAAGAACACATTAATCTTGAGTCGCATGCTGTTATATCTTAAATTAGCGCTTTACAACGTGATATGCGCATACCTGCAAATGAGACGAAAATTTCAGCTGAAGAATTTTTGTATTATTATTTTTTATTTTTGGTTCCGCCTGCATTTAGAAAATTAACTTTGTAACTTTGATACATGTTTGAAAGAAATGTCTTACAAATTATGATTTATAAGAAAACGGTTTTTAAAAATTCAGTACAAATGGTCTTAAAATGGTCTTAAATGGTCATAAAACAATCTTAAAATTTTTATAAGCAAGTTATTATTTTCATATCTAATGCTGAGTATGATATAAATAATGTTTGAGAAAATGACAAATGTAATTAGCTTTTTCTGAATTCTGAAAGTTCACAAACTTAGTCAAATGATTTTTACAATAATAATTTTAATTACTCTCTTTTGCATTAGTAAATAAAATTATTTTGCTAATTACTACTTCTTCAGTTTTAAATGCATGTTTTATCTATGATAATTGAAGCGAGATGTTTAACGCGGCACATTTGTTAAATGTTTTTAAAGGATTTCTTCCCTTTCGTCACAAGAATAATAGTAGAATGTTTTTATCATGCCCTTTCTTTAATCTATGCTTTCAGATACTTTTTTCCGTAATAATCGATGGCTCAATCTGAACATTTGTGTCATAAGTAAGTTAGTACTCTATATGTAGATTTAAACCATTGCTAAAGTGGCATTTGTTTATCAATACTAAAAAGTCTCAAACAGTCATTCACCGAAAACATGGCAAATATCTCAAACATTTATATATAAAAAATATTTTCCCTCGCATTCGTTAATAGTGTTGATTGATTACTCGTAGCTTATGTTTTTCTCATTAATGACAATGGCGCTTTTAGATTTGGGTGAAAGGGAGGTTTTCTCTCAAAGTTTGTTCGAATATATGTTTACATAGCTGCTAATATTCAAGTGAAATGCTCTTTTGTTTATCAAATCTTTTACATCACGCTGTGTTAATGCAATTTTTTCAGAGGTATTGGGAATTTTTCTTTCTTTTGAAAGTAAAACTCAATTGTCCAATATTCTGAGGTGACTGAATTCCAATGATCTTAAGACAGATAAATATGGATCTTGGATATTTCACCCTAAGCCACCGTTTGTTTATATCAGTGTTTACGTAGTAAGTAGTGTTTACAAGTAGCTGATCGCTGTTAAGTATACAGTCCATTGCTTGATAACCTCTAACCTAGATTTAGACCAATTTAGTGTTGAAATTCAATTAATGCAGCTCAATGTTAGTTTTGAATCATGCTTATTGCAATGATATTTTATTGGGAATTTAATTAATGTCGTTCTAAGCACCCGTCGTTCCTTAAACTAATATTATGAAATGAAAAATTATTTGTTAACTGCTAATAACCGATATTTATCATTACATTAAAAATTCCATTACTATAAACTTATTTACTTACTACAAGAATTTAGCATCTTTGATGCTACATTCATCAAATTTTCCGGAGCCTTATTTTATACGAAACATTTCTTTTCGTATAGCCATCTTTAGTCCATACGAGACATTCTAAGAAATTATTAACATCTCAGAATTGGAAGATATTTCTTTCCCTTCAATTTATTACATTTTAAAGCTCGAAAGCGCATCAAAATACCATGTTATATACATTTACTTTTGCTTTAAGATGAATAATGCAAATACGTATTCTGAGCAACTAAATATAACACTTCATATATAACACTTTGAACTAGAGAAAATAGAACATTTTCGTATCTCTATTTTTTACCTAAAGAATAAATTTATTTGATAAAATGGTAGAAGCACAGTTGTTGAAGAAGATTTCAATCTTCAAAGACTATAAAAGGGAACATTATATTTTGGAAACTTTCTTTAGTAGCATTTCTAACCATTGGACCTATAAATTCCACAGCATATTCCTATAGCAGAAATATTCATAATGGTATATATTATGAAAAAGCAACGTTCCGTTCTTCCAAGCTGTATGAGACAATGTTTATTTCACTTTTTCATGGAGTGAATTTGAAAAATATATTTAGTTTAAAAGAATTAATATATTTATCGATTTGATCGTATTCTCATTCAGAGCGGAAATGAAATCTACTGTCAAAGCTGCATATGTTTTAGTTGACAAGCTGATAAAATTAATTACTTTAAGTCACCCAAATAAAATTATTTTCAACAAAACATAAACCTAAATTTCGAATAGATTCAATCAATTAGGAAAAAAAGCACTGAAATAAAAAAAATAGATTAGATTGATAGATTTAAGCATATTTCTTAAGTAAAAATAATATTTATAGGAAAAAAATTTTGAAATATTGGTATCAGGATAATATATTAAATTACATTATGCAATATACTACAAATTTGATAAAAATCGCTAAATATTGCAGAACATTCAATGCAATTTTGTTAATAACGAAAAAAAGTTTTTGCTATGAGAGAAAGTATTTCAAAAGTTAAACATAATCTTCCGAAGCATTAAATAGGCATGTATTATCTATTAATAATTTTATAAAGTCGAATACTAAGAATTTGATTTTACAAAAATACCTTTTATTTTTACTTATCTTCTAAATAATAATTAAAAATAATTGCCTCATTTTTTATTATACAATTCAAAAAAATAAATAGAAAAGATAAATTTCACAAACCTGAAATTTATATTTACATCTGAAATAGCGAGGAAATAGATATATAGTAAAATAGATAACGAAATGGAATTGCAGCCATATAAGGAGCTACTAATAAAAAAGCAAGAAATTATAAATTTTAAAACATAAAGGATGTCATAAACTGAGTTTTGACTTACGGAAAAAAGTTATTTAATTGAACCAATTTAGATAAATATGCAATACTTTCATTCATCTCGGAAAAATATTATTCCATTTCAATATTTTTCAATTTATATAAAACGAATGTACTTTATTTTTCTCACTTTTGTGTTTTTATATAGTGCCTATATCATTCAATTACAGTTTTTCAAGATAATGCTGATTTTAGCAAATATCACAAATTTAAGAATATGAAGAGCAACCAGTTAATGTTTATTTAATATATGCTTAATGGTATAAAAGTAATAAAAGAAATCAAACCAAGAAGAATCAGCATAAAACCGCCTATGTTAAGCATTGTTATAAAATTTATGCTTTCTCGGTGGCAAGGAAATTCAGTTATAATAGTTTCTTAAAACGCTGAATTTCATAGACGTAAACGTATTCGTAGTTTTATTGTAATACATTCTTTTATCTATTTTTCAGCAACAAAATGAATTTTATATTTATTTATGTATATGAATGAAGTCCATTTCTTATATATTATTTTTATGCAGCGTAATTTACGCTTCGTCCATGTACCATTTATCTCGTCGTAATTTTTTTTTCTTTACTGTTGCATTCAACCAATCAGAATATTTCATGAAGGATAAAATTGGAAAGGAATATATGCGCAGAAAAATCTCTTATCTAAATACATTTCATTGATTTTTCAATTAGTCTCGAAGCAATCCAATGCGAGAGAAAATGTGGGATTTTCAGCAGAACGATAAAGATTTATAGCATTGTGGTCTTGATTTATGCCCAAGCAAATCGAAAAATCGTTAAATCATAATCGCATTTATTAAAAATAATAATATTTTGGTATATCAATTTTAACTTCAAGATATGCTGTAGTATTTTATTATAAAACTTAAATTTAAAGAAGATATAAAAGTACTTCATATCATTAAACTTATTATATCGAAAAAAGTACTTAATACCTTACAAACATATTCCTTTAATATGTCGTAACATATTTATACATATTATACACATATTCTTATAACTGTTTGACTTTTCTTAAACAAAAATTGATTTTGATGTTTCTTAATTATGTTAATATTATTTTTTGCATTTTCATTTCTTTTAATTATCTCCTATTTTACATTCAAAATATTTTCCTCCATTTCGTTTGAGTGTATAAAATTTAAAAGAGATTACTACATATATGAAAAAGCACGACAGAAATGTAATTAACTAAAAAAATATTTTTGTACATAAAAGTTAAAAAAATAATGATTTAATACACATTTAACACATACTTTTAATACATGTTTGTAATGTTTGCTTAAAAAAGTTGAATTCGATATTTTATAATTATGTTAATATTACTCTTTGCCTTTTCAGAACAAGGAACTATCTCCTAATTTTTATTCAAAATATTTTTTTTTCACTTTTGTTGGATTGTAAGAGATATAAAAGTCAATTACCGTAAATGTGATCAAAACATAATGTAAATGTAATAAACCAGTAAAATATTTTTAGACATACAAATTTTTAAAATGAAGCACACATTTTTTTTTTCAATATAGTACTGAAATCCGTTTGTTTTTTCTCATAACTATCTTCTATGTTAAATTATATGGTGACTGATCCATGTATAAATGAATTCGTGGCCCCAAAGTCCTCCAAATCGAAGCAATACCATTGAATCTACTAGATCGGAGGTAATCGCTTTCCGATTCAGGTCTAAAGATTTTAATATCGTTGTCTGATTCAGGTCTGATATGTGGATCAGAGAATGAAATGCATGAATGAAGTCCGACCCATAAAAAAGATTGTCACGTATGAGTAACAAAGTCGTGTTCTTGGACCTGGATGGCGGTAGTGGAACAAGAGTCGCTCTCTCGGCTTAAAATCGCAGACAATTTCCTCATGGAGTATATCTATGACATATGCCATTAGAAACAAAAACAACAATAAAAATGAGTTAAATTCAGAAGATCTTCCCAAAAAAAATAAAGGAATACTACTTTTGAAATCCTAAAAATATGATGTATTGGATAATTGTCTAAGAAAATAATATAGTTACAACCTAATAAAAAATTGCAATCTGATAACATTTTAGGGTTTTTTTTTTAACTTTCAATATGCATTATGTTGAATTCAAAATCATAAAGTCAATGAAAATTTAACGGAATTTTTAATCATTCAAAGATAAATTTCAAATATTTTAGTACATGTGATAAAAATATTTTTAAATTAAATTTCAAGTATTTAAATGAGTGAATATAAAAATTTCAAATATGCAAGACATAGCTTGTTAAATAATACAAAAATTTTAAAATCTAATTTTGTTTTTGTTTAGATATATTTATCATAAGCATACTTAGAAACTTAGGTTTGTTTTAAATTTATCTCTACACGATGGTTAAAAAATACTTGAAAAGGTTTTGTGTGTGGATAAATGGAATGACGAAATATGAATTATTTAAATCAAATTTATTATATGTATACAAATATTTTTTTAGAAATTTTATTGCACACATGCTGTTTTAAATACACAATATGTGTACTTTAACAAACAAAACTAAAAAAAATAATTAAAAATACACTTTTTTTAAAAATTATTATAGTTTTTTTGTTACATTTTTTTTTATTTTAGGCAGTCTCATTTACACTCCTGTTGAATGCTTAAAGTGAAATTTATTTTTCAGGTAGATTTATTGCTCACACTTTAAAGGCAATCAAAATTTTATCATGGAACTTCCATGGCTGGCGGTGCTCTTTCTAGTACAGTATGTATCCAGAGGAATTTTAGCAGGTAAGTGTGAATGGCAGTTTTCTTCTTCTCAGTATAAATTAAATTTTCTGAACTCACACTTATCATCAGCAATATATTTTTTTCATTATAAAATCATTTTTTTCAAAACTGCAAGTATGAATTTCAGATTTTACAAAATGGCAAGTAGTGATGTCTCCAAACAATACACAATCTTAATCGATCTTCAGAAAAATGTCTTATCTGAAGGTATTATTATTTTGTAAAATGAAAAAAAAAATCACTATTCCTGAAAATTATGGTTTGATTTAAATTGTGAAATTAATTATAAGATATATTATAGTTTACCTTCTTTAAATTATAAGAATTTTTTAAAATTTTAAATGATATTACTTTAGTACTGTACAGAAATTTAGTTTGAAAATAGCTTCCTTTAATTATATCAAATAAAAATAAGAATTCCTTTAAAATAAAATAAGTTAAACAAAACAAAGATGAGGCTGTACTGAATAGAAAAAGGGGCATTAAAATATAAATGATGATTCTATTCACTTAATGTAAATAAACTAATATTTATAGTTATATTATTTTGAAGCATTCAGATGTTTATATAATAGAAAAAAACTGTTTTAAATACAAAAAAATTCATTAATGGATTTATCAAATATGTGTTTTAAACATGATAAATATTTTTTTATAAAAACAACTTTTTGCAATTTGCCCTAAAGTAATTAAAATTAATATTTATTCAGAACATGTTCGAAATTGAAAATAAGATACAAATAAAAAAAACTCTAAGTAAATTATGCAAATGGATAAAGATATGTAAAATCATCTGAAAATTATAACTTTGGGAATAGAAAATGAGTTTTCACTTTTTTCAGTTGGAGATTAGTACTTGTGGAAATTATAAAATTGACAGTGATTCATTTAGAACATTCTTAGATAAGACCTGTTATGTTATATCAATTAAAACATGTACATTATATTTTTCACGTTAAATTTCTATTACAATTAAAAAGATAAATATAATGGTCTTTCTATCGCTTTTTTTAAATTCTGAATACAGAATTTGCAACTCCTTCATTTTATAGTTAAGTGATGATGTACATTATATTTTGAATTTATGAATTTTTTTTATGTTTTATAATGTTTTCTTTAACATTTAAATTAGATTTTGTGATAATTTGTCCACATTATGCTTTCTTTTCCACCATGAATGCATAATTTTTCAGAAATATTTTTAAAATATATAATGCAGAATTAAATAAAAACCTCTATTCATTTTCCACAAATATGTTTATAGAAATCTTGAAGACTAATTAATTTATGTAAAACATATAAAGCTGTCTTCTAACAGTCTAGACAAGCTAAATATTTATCAAATGATGATCTAAATAACTTCTGTTTCATTTGGTTTCTTCAAATTTTTGAAAAATTAGCTGATTGAAACACTTATGAAAAATATTATCTTAATAAATAATCTTAGAATCGATGATGAAAAATGTTATATTTTATCCTTAGATTAAAAGCAAAACATGAAACCAATTCCCATTATTGGATTTCCGTTAAAATCTCAATCAAATCTCTAAATTAATCTTCATTGATATAAATATATAGTTTAAATGACTGTATTTCTTATATATGCTTGATTAACGTCATGCATTAATATTTCTTTTAAAAACATTATTGGAAATTTCATAGTATTTTGAAGATGGCCGTTTATTTAAAGCTTTGTCTCCCATCCCTTGGTATGCATATTACCAATTATAGACTAATAAGGCGTTATTTCATTGATTAAATTTGCTTTTGTTCATCTTAAAAATTATAAAGTGCTTGGTTAGAGGATTTGTTGAAATATAAACTTTCTGAAATGAAATAACAAAATTGTAAACAAAGTTAGAAAGCACTTAAAATTGCACGTTTAAAAAAATGTCTAACTTTATCTTTTCTAAAATCTAACAATTGCAATTCACTGGAAAAATATAAAGAAACTTTATTAAATTAATATTTGATTTTCATTGTATAAGGGTATAGAAATAAATTATTAAAAAAGTAATAAATTTCAAAATAAAATTCAAATAAATTTCAAAAATTCTGATTCAAAATACTATTTCCTTACTTTTTTATATAAATTTTTACAAATCAATGCAATTTCTGAAATCTATCACATTTTATGCTTACTGAAACCGAAATCATTAATTTTATATGCTATGCTAGAATTTCATAAGCCTACATATATTATTTCTGATTCTAGAAGCAAATTAGAGATAATAATGTTTCATTCCAACAAAATACTAGTAAATTTTTGAATCAAAATTTAAAAGACCAAAAGCTTTCCAAAGTATGTTGACATATTTTATATATTTATGAATTCTTCCTCCATCTGTATTATGTGGATGTTGAGGTTACTCCATTGTCCTCGTTTTGTCAAGCTTCCTCCAAAAAGATTGAAATCTATTTGAGTTATCGATCAGTTCTACAATATTCCTCAACTGAATTTCGAAATTTGGAAGCAGCGGAAGGAAAGTAACAGCCTATTTTCATCTTTCTTCACATTTGGAGGAGCATAGAAAGGGTATTGAATTTGAGCAACACTCCCTCACAACTCGTCGAGAACTGAAATATTAACTTTTGAAAAATACTTCTTCTTTTCTGAAATGTGGTGCAATATGAAGTATTTTTCACCTTATAAGTTATAAAAAAAATGCTTTTTGTACAAATCATATCTATAGAAATGAAATAAATTAGGATTCAATAATATGTGAAAAGATATTTAGTTTTATAAAAAACAATGTGAAATAAAAATTAAAGTTTAAAAATCCAATTGTGACATTTTTCTTAATATTTTGTATGGTTATTTCTTACTCCACATATTAAGTTTATTTTTCTCAAAGTAGTTAAGTATTTTTCACCTTATATGTCTCCAAGTATAATGATTCTATATGAATCATGACTATAACAGTGAAATCAGTTAGAAATCAATTATGTGTGTGTGTAAATATTTAGTTTTATACAAAATATGCAAGTTTAAACATTATAAATTGAAAATTAAATTTTAAATCAATCGTTATATTTTTAAATATTTTATATAGTCGCTTTTGTCTCCAGGTATTAAATTCTCTTTTCTTAAAAAAAATATTTTGTGAGAACAAAACAAATTCATTAAAATATAAAAATTATGAAAAGTAAACAAATTTTGCACTTGCATATAACTTTCTGTAAATATTTCACCTGATGTAATTATTTCTAAAGTTTACATAAGATCTAGATGTTAAAACTTCAGTGTTCACTCCCTTTCTTTTGTTGCTGACACTTATGCAATTGCTACTGGCCGTTGTCGAGTTTTTGTGCAATAGCTTCTGAGGGCAAAGGCACCTGATCTTCCAGGAGAGAAGTCTGACTTCTAGCTCATATGAAGATAGTACTCACACCCTCGCCCCAGTTTTTACAATGGTACTCTTTCACACACCTCACAGAGAAAACATTTATGGGCAGATAGAACCTCATAGATAAAGAGGAAGAGAACAACCATGCCCGAACCAGGACTCGAAACCGGGTTGCACAGAGAAAGGGGAAGAAGCTCTATCTCTAGGCTAGGACATCGGCTCTCGATTTCTAAAAGAAAAAAAAAATTAATACTCTTCTTTAGGAAAATTGAGGTGGTTGCATTAAGATATATACTAGAAAAAATTTGAAGATATGAACTCAATATCTTTATAACTTTTTCGAAAGAATTTTCTTTTCGTTTCATTTCAATCACGTAAAAACAATTAAAAAATTATATTATTTAACTTAAGATGGCATTTTTTCTTTGCTTTCATACTTTCACACGTGTTATAAAATGAAAGCAGCATATTTTACAGGTAATTGAAAGTTAAATTTTTATTATATTAAGAGCATTTTATTTTATAATTCGTTGAGGACCATCATTTTGACAGCTAATGTAAAGACAATTTGTTATTCTGTAAGTTATGCTAGGTTTTAATAAATCTAGGTAAATCTAACCACTCTAATGGTTATAAGTTTTTTCATAAATATAATACATCATATATATTTTTTATCTTAATTATTACAAAAAAAAAGAATATTTTGTGTCCAAAATTATTCTCTTAATATAACATGTAAAAAGGAAATGGTGAATTTACACTTCTAGAATAACTTTTTCAGTTTTCTTTGTTTTAAAAAAATGTTAAAATTTATTATAAAAAAGTAAACTGATCTGATAAGGAATATCAAAAGAATTATAATAGCAGCCACATAAATGTGAAAAATTAATTGAAATTAAACAAACTTATGAAACTAAATTCAACTGCACAGCTTTAAATCTTTAGGGAGGAACATATATATCTAATAAATAATTTGGCCAAAGTAAAGCTATTTTGCTGCTCGATTTCTGGAGACAGATGATATGTTCTTAAATGCATTGGAGACTAATATCCCTTCTAACAATTTTGAACACAGATGAGTTTACGAACTCATTACAGATTCAGAAATACTCCCTGACATCAAATATTCCTCTGCGAACACATGTAGAATGAGGTTTCTCTTAGATATATTTGGCTGAAATCACGGAGGGTCAAAAACAAGAAAACAACGCAGTCCTGATTTTAACAGTAATTAGTCCCACGGGCATTTCCCAGAATTCCTTTTGCGATTAGTTTCATCCTGTTATTAATTCCACGTGGCATCATTAGGTAGTATCGGTGCCTTGAGATAGCTTTGGTCATGAATGAATTTAACATTGTGCAATATTCAGTCTTTTGGAACGATCGACCGTTTTGTTCCGCTGCAGCTAATCCACAGAGACGCATTCTCAGACTCGTAATCATACGACAAAAGTGGATAAATATGGAATGCTAATACCATGGCTTAAGTTGATGTTTATTGTGCTTGTCTCTATACATTCAACGACATTTGAATGATTTCACATTTATGTAAAATATGGTGCTTGTTGACTAGCTAGTAATTGATGACATAAATGGCTAAGATTGCCCAAATGTAATAAATATTACAAACACAATGTCTACTCATAAAATATAGAACTTCGAAAATTTTTGATAAAGATTCAAATGACCTTATATCATATTATTTATTGTTTGAATTTTTAATTTCCTTTAGAGATTTCCCTAGAATGATTTCCATTCAATCCATTGGTGATAAAAAAATTAAACATTTACACTATTACTAACATTAATATTGACGTTAGTATTGGACTAACACTAAAAGTTAGTATTATACGAAGATCAAAAATAAACCATTAACCATAAACCATTAACATCATTATCATTAGCTTTTTTTTAATAAAAATAACACAAAATATGCTAAGATGAAAAAATATAACGCAATCTAATGCAATTTGCTAATAATAATCATTGGGGCAGTGAAAATGATAAAATGTAATTATTTTGTCCATGTGGAGATCAGCATGTTTCATTTCAAAAACCATCTGGTTCATTGAAACACTTTATTTTCAACAAACCAATGTATATCATAATATCATGATAATGATCTTGAAGTCATCTATCTTTCTTATCGGCGCAAAGAGCATTGTTTTGCAATAATTTTTCTTAGATGACATCGGCGTATAAGCCTTTAATCATTCAAACTAATAAATATTCGGCGACACTAAATATGTATTGTTATAGTCACAATACTCACTCTAGCGGTCAAGGTATTAAATGTTCATCTTTGTATGTTAGATTACCAATCGCCAATGATAGATTTTCCACACTGCAAAAAATTCTGTTAAGTTCACATTCTTATGGTTTCAAAAGAATATTATCGCCAACTTGTGTAGCTAGAACAATCCTCGCTTTTTTTGTAAAAAAGAACTGCCCATGAATCGCTTAGAGGTCTTCTATCATTTATTGTTGATGCCGTTTGGAATAATATTCATTAGATATTAGGGTTACAGGGCAGTAACCAAAATTATAATTAAGGTGACATAAGTAAGATGACACAAGACTTGAACTTTTATAAACACACACACTTCATTTCATTAATGTTTGAAGTTAATGGGTTACAGTGTACTGAGGGACACTTATTTGATCAGCCAACATAAAAGCTTTATACATACTAAATAAACATTATTTGATTGCATGTAGTATTTCATTGTATTTGAGTTGACATTTAAATTACAACGTATTATTGCTATGGTCAGCGAATTTTTAAATGCTTGCATTTATTTCATAACCAGCGGGTGACCGAGCTCCGCTTGGAGAAAACAGGTATCGAAGCTAACTCGAAGATTTAAATTTTCAATTGTGATTTATCAAAACAATAAATGCCATAAGAAAAGTTGTGAAACCATTGGTGAAAAGATAACCGGTTAAAGTGCACCATTGTAAACTATTCTAAACAAAGTTAGAGTTTGGAAAGGGAACTATTCTATACAAAGGTAAAGTAAAGGTAAAGATTGAAGTGTGTTGAAGTTCAATATTTTTGACAAATTTATTTAGAAAAACCAAACATATATACATACATAAGAAACATATTATAAACCTATAACAGCATAAACATAAAACTTTATTAGTTCGCCATATTGGCTATAGATGGCAGAACGTTACCGCTTGAAAATTTAATTAGCCATTATTGCGAACTAATAAAGTTTGAAAATATCCTATCTGTAACTCCGAACTGCTCGACCGTAGCGCTTCAAAACCGGCTCCAATCGATTTCTCGTGGCCAAAAACCCCATACCCCCAAGTTTACCGGAGTTTATTAATTCTGGGGTGATTTTCGACTTGGCAACCATTCCTCGTATTATAGTATTAGATATTCCGTCACACACTTATTCTAAGGATAATTTATTACTTAGGATATTTTATTACTAAGGATATTCTATCACTAAAAAACAAAAAAAATCCTTCTCTACTTAAAAATATAAGAAGGAAGCTAAACTGTTTATATAGATTTAAGCTTTCTTAAATATCTTTGTGAATATAAAATTATCAATTAAGATCCCTGATCATGCTTACTGATCTGGCTTAAAATCCGCAGTAAACTGATTAATTAAAGATGGATCAGTGTTGTCTTTTTATAAATTAATGCAGAAAACAAGAATTTCAGTTATTGTGGGTTTCGAACCATATTTTGTAATGTGATTACTTAAGTTAGTAGTTGCCTAATTCCTCACTCATCTACTGAGATATATTTGTTTTACATTCGCTATCTCATGATCGGTTGGATGAGCACATGTGCAACACATATACTTACTTATAAGAGGAACTACTGCAAGAATTGCCTGTACCTTAAGTGTTTTAAAAGACTTCCATTAAAAGTAAATGATTTATGCAAGCAATAAGATATATTATTATAGAACATGAATTTATTCTAAAACAAAATAGAGGGTCATCTCTGTAGTGAAACTATTTTTTTTTAATAATATAAACAAGAAACAGAAGAAAAACTTACTGATTTAAGAGTGTATAACTCTATTGTGACGAATAATGTTTTTTTAATTAGAATTTATTTAAATATCATGTAGTTAAGTATTGGTGAATATCTCTAATTTAGTGATATTCAACTAGTTAACATTGATTTGTATCCATTTGTAGATTGTTAAATGACATCCCATCTGAAAACTCAAAATAAAATCACAACTCTTTGAGAAATTGAAAATAAGCTGTTGTAAGTATAAGTAATGATAGATTTATAACCTCATAATTTGCCTTACATTAGGAGATATAAACCGAATCTACCGAAGGGTTACCAAGTTTCAACATTTCTTTTTAAAGTGCTAAATGTAAAATATATTTTAAAAAATCTTCATTATCAAGTATTTAAACGCATCATTTTTATATCATTCAGTATTAAAAGTGAAATATTTTGTTCATTATCATAGGTGGAATAAGAAAATATTATAATTGTCTGATTATATAATTTTGAATGACAGCATATAATTTGTACATTGTTTACACATAATCTTAAAATTTTAATTTCACTATTATATTATGAAGCAAGACTTTAGTAAAAAGTTTTATTTTCATGAATACAGAAACAGATATGAAACTATAAAATAACAAGACAATTTATGTAACAAGCCAATGATATATATCACAATTTGTAGCTTAAAAATACTTTGTTAAAGAAATAGTGCACATCAAATTATAAATTAGCGATTTCATCGTAATTAAATATAACCATTATTATTTGCTGGTCACTAAAATTGACTGGTTTGAGATAAAATGATTTATGCAGCTTTGAATCATAATGGCTTGCTTCCAGCCTCGCTTTTATTAAATATACAATTTCAATTTCATGGAACTGCGTCTTTTCTTTGTGATTCTGAAACTCCATCTTTATTTCTTACTTCTTACTTGGTGAACGTGCTTTTTGTGTCTCTTTTCAACTAAACTTGTCCGGGAAGTAACAAGTTGTGCATCTCATTCAAAGCATCGGAAAATATTTTCATTGAGAATAACTCGAACAAAATAAAAGATGCCGTGGGTGGTGCATAACTTTAAAGAAAAATTGGCAAGCATGGTCCCTTTTCCTCTACGTATAGGCGAAATAAAGCAAATATTAAAGGTTTTCTATCAAAGTAACAAAGCTCTTTCGGTTATTTAATTCATATTTAAAAAATAAAAACTTTCACTTTTTTTTTTATCAAATCAAATAATCTTTAAGATGGAATCTATTTTCATATAAAGATAAAAAGTAATTCATGATTAAATTATTAGTAAGCATGGATTATTTATAGAAACTGAAAACTGAGGAAATTTTCGAGAGGCGGACAGAACAAATTTTTCAAATAAAAATTACTGTATGTTAATTAGATTTAGATAATTCTCAAAATACATAACATTTAAATAAAATAAAATTCCATCATTAACTCTATGATTTAGATCATGGATGGGATAAGATTTCAACAACTTTAAGAATAAAAGGCAATAACTTGAAACTTATTAAAAAAACAACTTTAGTTTTAAAATGCCTCGATAGCCGGAGTTATAATAGCTATGAAATTATATTTTAATTAAAAGCAATGTGTTTATCAGATGAACAGAATAAATCTGAATTAGTTTTATAAATAAAGCAAGTAATTTACTTATTTTATAAGTATTACAATACATTTGATTCTGATAAATTTGTAGGTTGTTTGGGGATGTTTGGGAAACAATCACGGCCAGGGGCTCACGGAATGGACAAAATCAAACCATTGGATAATAGAGGTGGTTTTTTTTTGCTTAAAGTGTCTTTTAATACTTGTTGAATCCAATGTGGCGTGTATCATTCATTATAAAGATCGCATCTCGGACTTTGTGTTGTTGCTGTAATTCTAAAATCGCAAACTTTATCAACAGTCTGATACAGACAATGGCTTTAAAAGCTTTCTATAACTGTCCATTTAAAAATATAAGACTCAGTATGAAACTTTTCCTTGACATTGAATAGCAATTGTGGTGATATCTTAATAAGCCAGATAACATCTACGGGAGTGAGCAATTGCCTTTGTCCTGTGGTTATGTTACTAGGCTTCAGATCCAAAGGTCCCGAGTTCTATTTTGAGCACATCTCACCTTCCCATACAATTAAACTGAGGCAATACAAGGATACTTGGTGTACTGTGAATAAATAATTTGCTTTTTAATTTTATAAATTACTTTGACCATTTAGATGGAAGTTATCAAATATTCTATAAAAAGATTATCTCTTGCACGAGCAAGGAATGTAGTGCAAACGTTCCTTATAAACTGTAGATGGATAATAACAAAGAATTAGTATCATCATTTTCTTTACTAATAATTTCTTGTTAAAATGAATTAATATTACGAGAAATAACTGAAAAGGTACAAAACTAATTTTTTGATCCATGCGTTACTACAACAACAGCCATAGTCCCAGAGATCATAGATCACAAGGTATCATCTTCTATTAGGCGAAATATTAAAAGATTATTACCAAAATCTCAGTCTAGCTTGGAGTATATATTTGTAAGGAGTTTCCTGTTAGAGGTATTTAATTTAGAATTTTTCGTATTTTTATTTCAGGCTTATTTACAATTTGGCACTGGGTTGCATACAATTTAAATATATTCATTTTGCTTAATTGCTTAATTTTCAAATCAGTAAATAGTTTACATTTAGGATAAGGATCTGGATTAGGATTTAGGATATGGAAAGATTTTTTTCATTTATAATGGAGCCTAACAGTTCCGAATTTAGATTATCCTAAAAATGCGACATAATCATAATATCAATTGTTATATTGTCATCATTTAATTTTCTTGGTGTGTTTTTTACAGCATACATAATTGCATGTCCCTTTTATAATAAAAAATTCAATTTTTGAATATAAACCATCAAGACTGAAACTTTTACCTTCCTAAAGCTCCATTTCAAAGTGTTGATGCATTGTCATGAAGTATACCGTTATTATGGTTACTTCAAGATTATGAATCATAAAATAAAAATTATTGTAGAAAAATAAATGGATTACTATAAAATATATTTGGCACTTTTGCTTCCTTGATCTTAATGAGATATCACGAGAATTTATTTGTTTAACTTTCATGTAGAATTATTTTAAAAGCAATCAGCATTTTAAAATTATTTCTTCAATGTTCTTTGATAGACAAACACAATACGTGTTAAATCGTTTCTACTTTTACACCATGATAGAAATATAAATGCAATTAATTAAATTAGGTTTATGTATTGTTTCACACACTGTTTTTAATTATGTAATAGAGTTGTGTAATTTTAATATTGCTTTTTTTTAATTTTGTGAACGTTTTTTAATTATCAGTACTGCGTTGTTGAAATGTATGGGTATATAAACGTGTAATCAAAATTCCTTAAAGTTGATATTTGTGATAAAATCCCAATTTATCTTAGGATAAAATCCTTCTAAATGGCATGATTAAACTTATTAAATTTAACTGATCGTTCGTGTGATAGTATAGTTTGCACAACATCTTATATTATCATATTGTTCTTAAGAAATATGCAAATACTACTGAAGGATTCACATATTTTTGGCAGAGAAACACAAAAATACTTTAAGTTATATACAATTAATAAATAAATTAGAAAAATAAGAATTATTCTCTTTAACAAAACTAAAAGCGTCAGATTTTTATTCAACCCAGCTATTTCAGGGATTAAGATATAAAATCCGAAATTCTCTAACGAAGAAGGCATAATTTTGCTACTATGTCAATGCGACCTTTCACGCAAACAGCTTCATACAAATTTCCACTTATACGGAACTAAAAAAATATTGGTCCTAAGATAATAATACAATAGTCTTTAAACAAATATAAATCCTTGAAAAACTATTTATGTGTAAATAATTAATGTTATCGAATATCTCTTAAATATATATCTGGAATTCCAGTTCTGTAACAGACGTCATCGACATTTGTTGTAACAAACTTTCTTTATGCTATCATTTTCTATAAAATCCATGCCCGTATTCTTTGATTCTATTTTGTTTCGTGAAATGATTATTCTTAATACAATTTGAAAAGGAAGCTTCTTTCTATACAATTTCCTTTCGTTAAACGAGAACAGTTGTTCCTTTGCTTTCCGGTCATGAACATTAGTGTTATTTCAGGAAGAATTTCTTTTATTTTTACTTCAAGTTATGACCTGTTCTTCCAACGCTATTGTTTCTCCAACGATGACTGAACTCCAATTTTGAGAGAAATGCTTGGAACTTTATTTTATCGTGTTTAGAGAAAGATTTGAAAGTAATTTATTCATGGATTTTGAGAATGATATTTAGAAAAGTAGTTCACCAAAATAAAGACTTTAATCTAAATTAAAAATGTGCAAACGAGTGATAAGAAGCTCATTGTTGCAAGAACTGCTGTTTGTATTCAAACAAAGTGTTTAACTGAGCTTCATGAGCAAAAGCTTCGTTTATTCTTACATTTGGTGACAACGGGAAGCTGTATTTGTCTTTTGTTGGATCGAATTTCAATATTGATCCATTGCAAGTAACTTAATATCTATTAACTAATTCTAAGAAAAATTCTATAACAAGATTTATTTTTATTTGTAAATAAATTTATAAAAATAGCACTTTGTAAACATAAACTGCACTCACAATCTTTTCAGCTATAAGAACTCTGCAAAAATAAATTAATGGACCAAGTTTCTGTTCTCTTTATTTAAATATATTTTGACGTCTGCAACAAAAGGAAAACCTTACAGAATTCTAAGAAAAATTCTATAAACATTTTCCTTTATTTCAACTATATTTATAAAAGAAACTTTGAGTACTCACAAACTTAATTTAGAATCTTTCCTGAAATAATTATTCACCTATAAAAATGAATTGATAACGTGAATTTCATTCAATTCTGCTTATTGACATGTATATTAAAGAGGCAATAGAAGAAAAGTTTTATTCATTCTATGCACTTGTTTTTTGAAAGCCTTTCAGTTATTTTTATTCGTTAAATTACTGTAAATAATTCTGTGTTTTTCTAATATTTTACAAAGTCCAAAAGATAATTTTATGAGAAGTTTATATTCCTCTATTGTGAATATTTTTATACTTCTGCCCCTTAAATGTAATCTCTGAATAATTTCATGCACTCATTTGCTTCATTATACCTCCATCATTTAAAAAAAGTTTACTTATACAGTTTTAATTTTAACTTTTGATTAAACTTTATTTGTAATTTCATTGTTCAGTATTCGAAATCAAATAATGCTCAACAAAATATAAATATACAAAATTCTAATTATTCCTTTTTATTGCGAATTGTTCCATCAACTTTTCTAAATTTTTTATGAGATTTTCTTTAATACATAGAGTTTAGATATGTATCCACAAAATTGTTTGTTCTTTAAATGTTATTTATTATTATTTTTGTTTATGATATTGGAGTAGTGTCACAATACATTTTTATCATTATAAAAAAAAACATTCGAGGATTTTATACAAAGCATATACTGTTTATCTGCATAAAAATTGTTTTTGATTGTAATGCAGAAGTTGTGCATTTTTCTCATGCATTTTAATTAACTAAATATGTTTTATAATTAATTTAAGTACCCAGTTAAATTGCTCTTAACTGCTTCAACATTTCAAATATTAATAATAAGGTTTTGAATAGTACACAAAAAAATGTCTTAATTGAACGAAGATATGAAGTGAATAATTAAAAAAAATAGCTCTAAAATATGTATTCACGAATATTGTCAGTTATATTTTACTATAATTCCTTACCCTATTAATTTCTGAAGAAATTGGACAAGATAAAAATAAATGCATAATGTGAGAAAGGAATGTAAATGAATTTTTTGTCAGTCGGCCAATATTTCCATAGAATAATTTAAAAACTCACTAAAAAACTTTGCTTTACTAAAACTTACCAAAAATTTTACTCGAACTTTAAAGTATTTTCCAATTTAATGAAATATTTTCCTTTCATAATTCAGCAAAGGAATTAAAATTTTCTGCAATAAATCAATGTAATTTTTAAAATGTTTTTTGAAACTCACTTTAAAATTTATGTCCATACTTATATGTTAAATTTTTTCAAGGAAAATCAAAAACATTATTAAAAAGGGGAAAAATAGTATTTGATTTAAAATTTTTATGAAGTGGTTAAAATTTTAAATGTGTTTATCAAACTATAGCTTAAATAAAGAAATTTGTTTCATTCTAAGCTATTATGAAATATATTGTTTATTTCAGTATGTTTAAAATGAATAAAAATTCAATGTATTGGGCTGGGGAATAAGTTCGTAGCGTTTTCATCAAAGATATTTTTTAAAGAAAATCATTAGTAATAACAATTGATTAATCGATTATGTATTATCCGCTGTCGTTTACGATCTCCTTTCACCTCTCGACCGATTTGTCGATGCCGTTCTGCCAAAAATCACCCGGTCTGGTTTTTAAGGCCCTCTTTATTGTCCAAGGTAACGCCCCTTATATATGCCTTGTCGATGGGGTCTTTTCAGTCGCATAGCCTCTTTCATGCGGTGTAGCTGGGCTATGCAAAACCCCTTGGTGACCGTGGCATTCCTTTCGAGCTTTTCCCAGTACACCATTCTCTCCCAGTTCCCGCACCCCCTAAACGCAGATCATGGTCTTGTTTGGATGGAGGTCAGGCTTGACAATTTCCTTACAGCAGATTTACTTATAAAACTTTCTCCGTATTCATTGCAAATGTCCCGTGCTGCTTGAGCAGCTTTTTGGCCTGGATGAAAAGCGAAGAAGAGCAGGTGTCAAAAATGTTGATTTTTACCTCCTGTATAATCCATTTCAAAGCCTAAAAAGTAATTAAAAATTAAATCACTTGAAAAGACGATTAGAACAGTTTAATAGAGCAGAAAGAGCTCTATCGAATAAATATAATATACACTCAAACAGCAAAAAAATCATTGGAAAACAACGTAAATAAAAAAACTCTTCGAACTTATTCCCCAACCCAATAGAAAGTCTGAGATTAATACTATGTTTATGAAAAGAAAATATGATACATAATTATTTTACAATATATACTAATATAGAAAATATTTTGAATCAAACTTTAGGAATTTACATGGTCAACGAATTTAAAGAAATTTTATACAGAGTTTATCAATGTTACAAAATATTGTAATCAAAACAATATTTCTTTCAAAATATAAATGGGAAAATAGATGTCTTTTTTCAAAAATATTTTTTGGAAATGTTTCAAAATATACGAAAACCATTTTCTGAAATGGTTTGGGATTAAATACGATTCTTAATTCTGTAGTATATTTTCCGAATTTTCTATTTTATAAAATCATTTGCATTAACTATTAAGTTAATTCAATCTTGCAATATTCAATATGATGTATACTAGTGTAATTTTGGTATAACAGTTCAACTTAGTTTCAGAGGTGCTTCCAACACACTCTGAATTTTATATTCGTAGATATTGTCAAAATATTCCGTTATTGCTTTAAAGCATCTTTCACATTTGGAACGTTAATACAAAAATTTGATGCTAAAACTTTAACGGGTGGATTTTGCTTATTGTATTAATAATAACAATAATAACGCATTTTTAATGTATTGAATTTTTTTTTAATTTATGTTTTTAAGATTATTTCATTTAAAGTTTCAAATAATACAAAAAAATTAATACCAATAGAATTCTGAAAAATACAAAAAGAGTTAAAAATTTTAATACAACTTTTAGAGCTTTAATACAAAAATGTGATGCAAAAGCCTTCATAATGTTATTTCCTTCATTGTATTATTAATAATAACAACAACAAGTTTTTACTTAATTGTTGGAAATTTATACATTTTAGTTAAAATTGATCCATTTAGGGCTTTAAAGTATTTTCTAAAATCAGAACGTTAATGCAACAATTTGAGGCAAAAGCCTTAACTGTTGGATTTCTTCCATTGGATTAATGTTAATAATATTAATAGAACATTTTTATTTTATTAAATATTTTTAATTTAAAAATTTTTATTAAAATTATTCCGTTTAATGTTTTAAAACAGGTTGTAACATTAATACAAAATTTTGGTTTCATTCATTAGATTAATAATAACAATTTCACATTTTTATATTACTGAATATTTTGAAATGTATGCATTTTTATTCTATTTAATGAAGCCAGTAGTTTTTATGAAGTATTTGAAAAAGTATTTTGCGACAGACTATCAAATATTTCATCAGATTTACTCCACATTCATGTAACATAATGACCATAGACAATTGAATTGGACATCAATGAACATTGCTTTTCAAAACGAAACGCATAAAAAAGAAGAATTGTATTTATTTCATTATTTTTCTAATATTTAGTAATAATGTTAGTAATATTATATATTTATCAACATTTGCTGAAACTGATTATTATTTTATAAAATTTGGAAGCCGTTTCATTTTTAGCATAGGTGAACATTGTGACTATTGTTATAAGTAATTAGTAACATAATATCCATCATAACTTGGAGCGGTCAAATAAATAAAAAAGGGGGTTGTGGAATGATAGACCTTATGATGATGAATTTTTATTCCTTTATTTTTCTTAGTATTTAATAATAATGTTAATAGTTGTATATATTTATCAAATTTTACTGAAATTGCCCATTATTTTGTAACTTTTGGTAACGTCTTTATTTTTGGCATTGATGACATCGTGAATTTTGATATAAAGAAAGAATGGTTGTAATAACTTTCCTTTATTTAAAAATAAAACCAACAATATTTAATAGATGTTCAAAAAGAATATATTTATAGGCATATAAAATAGGCAAAAGTTGCTGATATTCCAAAAAAGCAACGTGGTCTTTAAATGAAAACAAAATCGTTTCTTTAACAGTAATCCCTTTTAGATGCGAGGACAAAATCGGCTTGGCCAGTGCATCCGCAATGACCCAAGGGTATTCAACGATTTTTACCTCGTTCGAGGGTTGCGTAAATCACCAGTCCAACGATAACACGAGCACATCCCGAATCTTCACAAGTGGCGAGCAACCTCCACGCAACCGTAACGTTATTGATGTTCTTCTCTCACTTCCATAGCCAAACATGAGCGCATTATCGGTGTCCTAGTGCCACCGTCCCAACCAGAGACATCGTAAAAAGCCCAAGAGGAAGATATCTACTTGCCTCGTGACGAAAATTCTCAACGCGAATTGGGCCTTCCCAGTCATATGTTAAAGAATATATTACTTTGTTTAGTTTGCTGCTCTTTTTTTTTTCTAAGGATATGTATTAAGCCTATTTGTATTCCACACACGGATTTAATGGCAAAGTGTATTTAGCGTTATAGCGCAACGGTCTCTTTACCATGCCTCGGGCTATCTCCTTTATTTGGCATCGAAGATGCGTTTGCAAATTTAAGTGTGCAGTTGAAAAAGCTATTTGCAGGGTATTTTAAGTTTCTCAGTATGAGGATATTTTGGAAGTGTGCATGTGTGTGTGTTTCTTCAGTGCTCTGATGAGGTGGGAAAGAAAATTCGGTTAATAGACGTAGTTTAAGGTCACCTTAAGCGTTAAAAGCTAGATGGCGGTATATCACTTTTTATTATATTATTATGTCTGTCGCATTTATTAAGATGGAGAATCAAAAAGAAGAACGAGTAAGAAAATCACTGTGCATCCAGCAGTAAAGGTTTAAATTTTTACCAAAAGAATTTTTGAATTGACATTTCCTATGATGCTACAGATATTTGGAATATAACGAAATTCATATTTCAAACCATATTTCAAATATTATTATAAATCATTTAATTAAAATTTTATAATTTTTCACAAAGTAGTCGTATATTTCTAGAATGTTTTGATATCTAATTATAACTTATGTTCATTAAACACCAAATTTTTAAGAATTTTGAGATAAATATTTTATTAATTATTCTAGGTAAGCATTAGGTGTGCTTTAATTTCAATTTTATTAAACCAGGTAAAAAAAATTAAAAATCATAATTAAATGCAACAAATAATTTAATGGTTATCATAAGGCTTTAAAATATTTTTTGTCAATATTTGAAGAAAATATATTTATTTTGTTTTCGTTACTTTTTATCATTTATTTTCAGGTGCCGTAATTTTTTTTTATTTTTTTTTTAATCCTACTAAATTTTGGGTATTTGTCAAAATTTGATTTCTATTTCCCTCTCTACATATGGATATAAAAATATTTTTTAATTCGAATTCGAATTCCCAAATCTATATTGCTAAGATATTTACTATAGTATATCTACAGTTTAATTTATATTAAATACAGAAAAAGGAAGCAAGCTCTTTAGCACCAAATAAACACGTATATTTCATGGCGATTACTATAGAATCCATTAATGAAATAATATTTTTTAAACAGAAAAAAGAATTAACAGGTGTATGCACAGACTTTTATATTTAAATATATCTTCAAAAAATTTCAACCACCATATTACGTATGCAATGCAGGGCTATATGAAAAACTATAAACATAGTATCAAATTTGAGTTATTCCAAAAATATTGTATTTTGAATGAAAATAAGTCAGTACATTAGTTTTTCTACTACATTCTCACTACACTTAAATTTCTTCATTGTTTGTTCACTAAAGAAAGAGAAATCAATATGAATACTACTACCGTTCGTGCCTGCGTTATGGCTTAGGGGAAGCGCCTCTTTCCCGTGATCTGGGCGTCCCAGGTTCAGGCGTGGTAGTTCTTCATCTGAGTTCTATTTGTGAAGTGAAAGAATGTGCCCCCTTCGTAATAAGGGGTGGCGCAAGCGATTGTGATGCATGAAGTAGCTAAGTCGTACTCTTGTCCCTAGTTGGCGCTACTGAAAAAAAACTAGAGACTCTCAATGGACTTAAACCGCTTACAGTTAACTATCAGAGGGCTTGGGAAGTATCATAAATCTCAACATTATTGTTAATAAAATGTTGAATTTCAGTTCATTTCGAAATTCTAACGAATAAAAGTGTTTTGTAAGAAAATTACATTAAAAGTTTGATGTTCATAGAACTAAACGTGCAATCCACAATGGTTCTTTATAAGTAACTATGAATGCTTATAAAATTACATTTCCTATAATTATGTTTCTTTTTCAAAGCCGAAATGAAGATAAGAGCGGGTAAAAACATTTGCAATTATTTTTTTAGACTTAAGTCCAGTATATGTGTCATACTTTAAGCTAATAATTGAACTTAGTTGAAATACTTATTTAAAAAATTTAACAAATTAGATGCAACAAAACATTTATCAGTAAAGGAATCAAACAACTACAGATTTAAATTTAATAAAAAGTAAATGCAGTTTTTTGTTTCTGAATTTCCTTATCTTTATGAAAGCGTAAGAACGACATCTGAATGATTATTAAATTTATAAGAGTTTGGGTACTATTTGTATACAGAGTTCCTTTCATCGATATGTCAAAAGAAATTTTTTAATAGAATTCAGTTTTATTCAATGCTTTTATTTTTATTTCATCTTAAATGAAATTACTTGAAAGAAAGTTTATTAGTTTAACATAAGAAAACTAAAAATATCTTTCATAATCCAAAACAATCCAAATAAGCCTTCAAATACTTACTGCTCCTTCTTAAGTACTTCATAGAAATAAGAAACTTGATTTAATTTCACAATTTCCTTTAAATGAATCATATCCAAGAAATCGCAAAAAAATATGAGAAGGTAAAGCGCAATTGACCATTGCAAGCTCAATAAGTCTACGCCGTTACTTTTTTTATGTCAATTTAAATATCTTAACTCCCATTTTTATTTCTATTCTTTGATCGTCTTAAAATCTTCTACTCTCTCTTCTTTTGAACTTGATAATGCTTAGTAAAACGATCGGTGATATTTTAATTTAAAGCAAACATGTATTTTTTTGAGAAATTCATAAATAAATTCTAAATAAATTATTTCTATAAGAGTATTTAACTATTGCCTATAAATTATAAATGAAATAAAGGAAGGAAAGCAAATTCTTCTATGTAGTTGTAAACAAAAAGTATAGATAGATCATTAGTGCTCCATAATATAAAATTAAGACTTATGTTAATAAAATAATTAGATTTAAATGATACTTTAAAAACGGGCCCTTTTACAATTAAATTGCATTGAAAATAATAGCAATGATAGCATTGTCTTATTATTATATGATTTAATAAAGTAATTATATAATTGATTTAATATAAATTAATTAATATTACGATTTGGAGTGGCGAAATAATGAATATATGCAGCATAAAATAAATGACATTTTAAATAAAATATATAAGTAGCATATTTTAAAAGTAAAAAAAAAAGATAATCCCGATTATTAGCGTTAAATACGGAATATCGTTAAACTTAAAGTTACCGAATTGGACATTGGTGACCTTTGGACATTGGTAGTAAGCAATTAGAACACTATACACATGGGTTTTTAATCAACTTCAGTGCCTTTTGTATTAAATTTATTCCGTAATAATGGTAAAATATCTAAAATCTTGTTAATTAATATTGAAACATTATTTCTGTGATTTTATGTAATTTATTGCAGTTTTTTTTTCTTCACAGCAATAACATTTTGCAATGAAAATATAATTTCTTTATAATTGCTGTTAATTGTAATTACATAAAATATGTAAAGATATTTATTGAGAAAAATCCAGTTACATATAAAGTTTCTTGATATAATTTAAATAGAATTATATGATTATATAAATCGGGTTTATTCTTTAAAAGAGTGCTACTAACTTTCTTATTTAGTAAATGCATTTTTAATATTTTCCTATTATGAAAACAGACCTTTATTGAAGGATTGATTTAAATTAATATAATTCTGATTCAATCCTCCTGTAATAACTTAAAGATTTTGTTGAACCACCAAAGTGACATTTACTTCCCTAAGATGAGTTTCAGTAAGATAAAATTAATTTTGTAAGTACAAGATATGCATTTATGAATATAATTTGTAGTATAATACCGATTTTTCATAAATTAGGCTTTAATTTTGCTTCATGGAGTCTAATAAATTAAGAAAAGAGCAGGTTTGGTTGATTACTAATTTAAAAATACTTACTTTCTTAACGTTAAATATGCAAATTTATCAAGAAATAACAGAAATTGTTCGAAGCCTTGGAGCATGTTATGTACTAGATAAAACATCACAAAACTTGACCCTCGTACATGTTAAGGTATTCGGTTTCGATTTAACAAGACTAAAAAACATTAGCACCTAAAAATACCGATAGGGAAAATCCTGCCTTTATAAGCGCATAACATATGTTAAAAGACTGCATAACTGTCAATGGAAACAGTAAACAGCAACACACCAAATATCGATGAAACATATTTACTATAGCAACATACACATTTTGCTCAAGGTGACCACCAATTTGATGTTCCAATTATTGTATGCGGGACAAGAGGTTTTCGACGGTGGCTCACAGCACATCGGTATTAATTCGCCTGACATATAGCATTACTTGATCTTTTAAAGTAAGAATGTCAGAACATTCTTGATACACAACTACTTTAAAATGAACTAGAACACCCTCACAACCAGAAACTGTCCAAATTCAGATAAGTGTCAGCAATTAATGGGTATTACCTTATAAGAATAAAATTTCAGGATCTTACGCAATATCTCCTGCATCGTCTAGAACGAGGTATCTGTTTGTCATGATTCTGAACGTACACTGCTGATAACCTTTTTAATAGCTACCGCCAGATCCATAACGACAGTTCCAAATTCTTCAAATTGTTTCCTGTTTGATAACTTTATTCCACGGCCTGGTTTCACTATGATAATTCATGCAGTTTCAAATCTGTCAACCTTTATTCTTGATTTAGTTATAGCCAGTGGTCCACTGCGTAACTGTTTTAATCACTGTATAATAAACCGTTCACATAATGACAACGCAATGGACGGGCAAATTCTGTCAGAATGCATAAGTTAATGCAATCCTTTCTTTTAATTTCGATGTCATGCCTCAAAGTACCTGTGTAGGCAAATTACATAATAAAGTTTTTGACTGTAGTCAGGATTTTCCCTATATGTAGTTTTTTGGTACTAATTTTTTTCTTCAAAAATCAGAACCGTATACTTTAATGTGTATGGTGAACAAATTTTTATTATATTTTATACAGTACATAACAAGCTACAGGGCTCGAAACACCTCCTGTTATTTCTTGATCAGAATATATATTTTAGCAATAGTGAAAATCATAAAAAAATTACTATCACACACCTTGAAATGTACTTGAAAATTAATCTTAATGCTTTCGGTTATCATTTCACGAATTTTCAGATGTTAACACTCTAATTCATATTAAAAGATTTATTAGTCTGAAAGATATAAAACTATTTTGACGGATTAAATAGATATAGCTAACTATACAATACAAAATATTTTTTTTATAATAATTGGATGATTTTCAAAACAAGCTAAAAAAATTCTTGAAATGCTAGCATTTGGTGAGCACTTTTCTACAAAGCTACAAATGCTTTCAATGCTTCGCAATCACAAAGTATTACGAGCAAGGCAAGCTGCTCATCACAAAAGACTTCTGAAGGAAACTTTGGGGAGGAAAAAAAGCGCCAAATTACCATAAACAGGAGAGGCTGTATGTGGTTACATTCCGGAATGCGAAGAATGTTTCTTTTTAAAAGTTACACCGGGAAAACTAGTAGACTGTTCACTAAAGGGTGTTTTAATGGGTGTTCGGAATGAATAAAATACTCCTTTTTGAGTGACGCAATTTTTAACACAGCTGAAGGATTTTGTTGGGAATTTCGGTAGACGAGAGTTAGCTAAATAGTTAAGTAGGTGGAACTAATAACCTTTAAACATTAGTTAAGTAAACGCAGAAAATGTAAGGAATAAAATTAGGATCGCTGTACCATCGTTTTAAGCAGACACTGCTTTAATTGTTCATTAAAACAAAAGTTAATGAGGGAGAGTTTAGGAAAAAAAAGGATTTTCCCTTCTTTCCAGTTCATTTGTGAGGTGCAAGAACTTTTATGGCGAGCATAATTTGGAAAATTCTACAATACTCTTATTCTACATTTTAATAGGCATTTTAAATATATTTTTTATATGAGGAATATTCTTTCTGTCGATAATTGTATTCAACTTCAAATTGAAAGGGTTGATTTGGAAACAATATATCCATTTATGAGATTCTTTTATTAAGATAAAAAACAATTTTTTTAAAATACTAAAATTATTTTAAATAATATAAAAGAGTTATAAACGCTGAGGCATCCTTCACAAAAAGAAAAAAAATATATGATAGATGGGTTTTTCCTTTGTAAATGAACCAAATTTTTGTTCTTCTGGTTTTATAATGTGATTTCAATTAAATAAGGAAGGTAAATATATGGTAAATATTCTGCCATATAATTATTGTTGAATATCATTTATTTTACACACACACACACATATGTGTGTATGTTGCATACACCCACCCATTCCTAAACTACAATCTCAAATAGCTTCTATCTGAATTTTAATAAGTGAATTTTTTGTTGTTTGAAATAAAAAAAAAACATGTCTTCTCGTTATTCCAAGAGAATACACAGAAACAGCCCAAATCAGCTTTATAAATTGTTGACAATTTTACTTGTAATAGAAACAAAAAGTTGTTTTCGTCTTATTCTTCGTAAATAAGCTACTGAATTGCATTCTTAGCGAAAAATTACTATTCACAGTAATTAAATTGGCATAATGATCTTTTTAAAACAAAAAATTGTGTTTTATTTAAATTTCGACAGTTTTTTCTTTATTTTTAACTGTTTTGTGATTCAGATGATTTAAAACTTGGAATAACGATTTTAGAAAATGTCAGATGCAATATTCTTAAACGAAGCGCATTGAGGACGGATACAGACAATATTTTAAAAAGGATTTTATATCAGAATTCTTATATAAATCATCTTAATAATTCTTTCTAAACAATATAGGGTTACATTATACTAGACATTTACAGATAATTGTTGAATTTTCTTGCTAAAATTGTATTGGAATTTCGTATAAATGAAGCCATGCTAAAACAATTTAATGTGCATTTGTAAACAGATAAAATTAGGAATAATAGAAATGAAAAATTAACAGAAATGGAAAATATTTTATTACAAGTTATATTCATGTACTATATTGTATATGTTAAAAGTAGAATAAAATGTAATTTTTTAATTCATATAGCTGTTTATTTTTGAATTAAATTTTTAACCAGTAAATCGAAGAAGTATAAAAATTTCTGCATTAAATATTGGGAGAGACTAATTGTAACACGTTTTAGTTTTAAAATATTTAGGAAATAATACAACTAAATGGATTCTTCTTAAATACTGGCTTAAATTATGGATGGTAATAATGCTTTACAGTTGCGAAATTTAAAGTAACAAAAAAATTCAATCAAGCAATTAAAAGAATTTTTTTATTTCGTTATTTCAAATATACGAAGTTCAGTATAGAAGAAGATTATTTTATAATACACTCTTGAAAAATAGTCAGTCAGTAATATATGGCTACATTTGACAAGTGCGTTGTTGCCTTTTAAATATATAAAAAACAGCACCCGTTGCACTTTATTATTGCAAAATATCTTGCTGTATTTATTAAGCAGTATCCGGAATGCTATTAAAGAGTTTACTTTTCCTGTTACAAATATGAGTGCTGCATTGCTATAGAAAATCTTCTATAGCAATAGAGTCCATCCGTGGCTTGTAAAGGGAGCCATCTAAAAGGATCTGTAATAAGTAACTACTCTTTGGTCTATACTAAAGCAAGAATTCCACAGCAAAAAAAGGAACAAAATACAATAGTAAATTTTGAGTTAACGGTTTGTTTCGATGATCTTGTTTCAATTCTACATGTTAGTCAATAGCAGTTAATTTGCTTGTTGCTGAATCTTCATAATGCTTATCAAATCCTTATTTGACTTCAGCAGCAATTTTCCTCATCAAAAGCAATCAACAAACGAAATTCTGTCTCATCCACTGTTTTGAAAATTACAAAATTAGCTCACTAAAACCACTGTAACCTGTAAACTAATAGAGAGAATATACCATTTTTCCATGTTTTGTTTCAAGAGTGATACTCTCCAAATATCTTATGGATCTGTCAACAGCCGAATCTTATTTAGTGATGTGTTTTACTTGTGTTATCAAAGGCTAATACGGCTGTTTTACCATATCTTCTTATGAAATTTCAACAAAATTTCAACAATAAAATAAAAATATAACGAAAGAAAACAAACTTATGTTAACTGCCAACTCTTTTTACTATTATATAGTTCTAATATTGATATATTTTGTCCTCAAATGTGAAAACAATAAAAAATAACAATAATATAGCACGTAACAATGAAATAAAAAATCTATTTATATAAGTTTCAACATAATTAATCTTGGAAGATATTAAAATGTTATACAGTCAAATAGTACGGGGAAATTCTCAAAATATCAATAATCTGATCCATAAGTACTACAATATAATAATGCTTTAGTTATGGTTATTAGATAGTATTGAGCAATATTTTGGATATTGGGGAATAAATAATGTCATATCAAAAATACAGTATTAATTAATATTTAGGAATGATTAACATTTACTATATATTATTAACAAGAAATTTCAAGATACAGTAATCAATATACAATACAATTTTCATCTAAATATTCCTTTTTTAATTACATTTATCCCGTGCATTTTAATTTTCACATTGCAAAAATAGTGAGTTAATACTTTCTGGTGATGAAAAATGGACTTAGGTATCTTGAAAATATCTTTAAACATTTCGATAAATTTATAAC
>JAPMOQ010049734.1:905038-919945 GCA_026543055.1 Argiope trifasciata | reverse complement strand
GTGTGTGTGTGTGTGTGTGTGTGTGTGTGTGTGTGTGTGTGTGTGTAGAATAATATTTCATGATGTAATTATGCTTCTACAATTGATATATTTCAAGTAAATACTTGGTAATCACTTACATGTCATGCATTTTTGATCCACTTATTTTTACCTTTTACTTTTCAACTGGACCTTTCACTAAAATATTGAATGGCAGTTACAAAGTTACTCAAACTCCGTCAAAGATAGTGCATTCAGCGAAAACCCATTTCCTTAAAAATTTATCGCCATCATAAATAACAGCTTAGAGGGCAACTATAAAACCATCACCTATAAAAGGAGGATAAGCTGCGAAATTTTGTGAGTTTAATGTAGCTTTTTTGAAAGAAAAAAAAATTATACATGAATAAATGAAAAATGGGAGATCCTCCTTTCCCTCTACAAAACCATAATTTGCCCTCGTTTTGTGTTTTTTATGCGCAGTTAAAAATAAGATTTTAATCAATATTATGAATACATGTCGTAGGAGTGTTTACAAAATAGCTATTTTCATCAGAAAAGTTGAAGTATTAAGATTTTTATTAGAGACGATATAATCCTTCTTTAATGTTGAACCATCAGTCATATAATTCTGTTAATTACTTATTCTTTAGAATTTAAATTTTTGTTCTAAGCAGAATCTATAATTGTTTGTTACGTGGGATAGTGAATTATTTTTAAACAATTGTTTCATAAGCTAAGTGATCGCCCCAAAGGATTTTGTATTAATTCAGACAACCATATATAATATTCTTGTGTGAATAATACTACGTACATGCAATAAGAATGGAATATATTTCCAAACCCAATCCTTTATAACTTTAATGATATAAATTAATCAATATCATTTTAATAATCTGTTATAAACATAATAATATTTTCTTAGTAATCTAATTATCTTTTTGTCAATTTACTTTAAACTAACTAGGATAAAAATATCAGGAAATAAAACTAGCATTTGCAAACGTGGTTTAACTAAATACCTATAATAAAAATAATGATGTAATAATTTAATCAACATGATATAAATCTTTATCCTTTAATCAGCATACGAATAATAACTGACTTTCATAACAATACTAGCTGATACCCGGCGCGTTGTTGCTTCAGAAAAAGTAATCTTGGAAATATCGTTTGGAATTTGAAATAGTTATCTTGCTTAATTAAGAATTATAGGAAGAATGGAATTTTTTTTCTTTTTGGCAATGAATATATTCACTAAAATTAAAGGATATATAAAGGAAAAGTAAAAATAGTATTTATTATATTTTTACTATGCTATTCTGCCAACAAATATTCATTTTTATGTACTAGATTTGTGTATTCTTTTATAATTGTAAAGCTTGGTGCTCCTTCTTAATGATAACGAAAGCAACTATTTATTGTATCCCGTGATTCATTTAATATTCGTTCAGAATTCTCAAACTTAATGTTAGAGATTGTGACTAAAATATTCTCTTTTAAAATTGATTAAATATAGAAAATATATTTATGCCATAAAATCTAAAATATAGTTGAAAATATAGTTTTTTGAAAACTATATTTTCAGAATCATTTGCATTATAATATTTTCGGACTTACTGCAAAACACTCTAAAATGCTATTAAATGTTTAGTTAAAATTTCAAACTTGCAGGAAATGATTTCCCTAAAACGTTTTCGCACACTCTCCAATACAACTATTAATTCAGAGAAAGAATTGAATTGCATTTATATTCAAAAGCTAGGAAATATTAACGTCTACCTTGAATTTAGAATTTTTACTGAATGTGTTATATTTTCTTGGCAATTTATTTTGTAATCAATCCATGGTTAATAGATGCGGTAAATAGATCCGAATTTTTTTATAGTGTAGAAGATTGTATTATGCATATAACCTTCGCAAGATTACGACGACCACGTATAAGAGATACGTATACACATATACTCTTACTCGTGGTGCTAATAAGATACATACAGACGAACATTTATTTTTATTTGTATAGATTGGTTTGAGATATTTTGATACTTCACTTATTCAAATGTTTTAAAATTTACAGATGAAATCTTTAAGTTAACAGATTAATCTTAATCTTTTTACAGTTTTAATAGAAGCGTATAATTTTTTCACTTAAGTGTATAGCTATTCAATCAATAAATTTTTGTTCCTAGAACGAACTTCTTCCTATTTGATTCAATACAGTGACTCTAATAGAGCGGTATTTATGAAAATAGAGATTATGTTGCATACATAAACAAAGAAAAAACAATATTGAATACAAGGTTATGTAAGGCGAAAGGTTGTAGTATACATTATGAATTCTGAGAATGAAGCGAGTACTATTGTACAATGAGTTTGCAACATGGCATTCTTTTTTTAATTCCAATAATAAGAAACAAAAAATATTTTTAAAAAATCTCCAAAATGGTGTCTGTGTTTTTAGTGTTTTTGTCCTTTAAGTATGAAAATGGACAAAACAACTTAGGGGTATAAGGTTTAAAGTTTCATACAGAAAATTTAACTTCAAAAAATGTTTACAAATTTTTGGGAGAAAGTTATTTATTAAATAATTATCACCTTTGATGACGAACTTATTCGAAAAACGTAATTTTTGCTACAATTTTCAATTTTTTTTATGTAACTTGGTCGTCTTTCACAAAATATCTTAAGCTCTAAATTTTGAAAGTCATGTAACTAATTCTATTTTGGGAGTTTTGATAGCCATATAACCCACATTATTTATACCTTTTTCTAAGCACAAGTGACGTGATTACACATGTTTTTTTCTGTTTAGAATAACTGTTTGGAAATTATGCTTAAAATATTTGTAAAAAAATCATTCATCATTTAATTAAAAATCATTAAAAAATCACATTGGAATTTAATTTGTAAAAAAAAAATCATACTACAGAAAAAGTTAATGTTTTGAATTTTCTTTGGTAAGATAATGTATTGAATTTTATAGACATAAAAATCAATGCTGTACTGAAATAATTTTGGATGTTATTGTGGCTAATGTTTAACTTTTAATAAATAGTATTTTAATCAGTTTGAAAATATACATTATATGTCAAATCTAAGAGTCAGTTAAAATAAAATAGCAAAATTAGGGTTCCAGATAAAAATTTAAATTTCAACGGCATTAAATAGGTATGTTCATAAATCGAGCAAAAGGAAAATTCAAAAATCATTCATTAGAAACCAAGCAAACAAATGCGATGCCTTGTAGCAATGGAGAATTTACATTTCAAATTACTAAATCCAAGAGATGTTTTTTGATATTAATTAAATAACACATATCATCACTATTGAATAAAATGCTAAAAAAAGCATAAAAATTATTTCACTCATATTTTACATATTAAAGCATTATAATGAAACAAAGTATATTCTATTAAAATGAATTATTAGTTTAAAACGTCTTGGTTTCTAAGACAAAATAATTATATTGAATACTTATCATGTATTAAAGCGTAGTAACCATTGTCCACTATTTCTAATATCTTATAGTACAAATCAGAAAATTGAATTGGATACTATGGAGATTGGCCATTATACCTGAAGATAGTAATTAACAGTTCCATTAATTTCAATCATTGCTTCTATTAGTACGTATAATTGCTCTCCATCCACTTCATTATATCTATTTCGAAGTCTAGACTTATTAGTATGAAACATTTCTAGCTGAGCAATACATTTTACTAATTATGAGGAAATTTTCCCAAAAATTAATCATTTTTATAGTTTTCCAAAATAGATATTTTATCCATTTATATATTTAAATGAAAGAACTACATATGAAAATCTGTGTTATACTGTTAGAAAATTTAACATGTTTTAATATTTTAAATAAAAATACTTGAGAATAATAACAGTTGTTTTTTAATAATTATTATCTGAACTTTCTATAAAATATCGTGATACTGACAAACTTTCAAATGGTTTCCTACTATTAATAATAAATAAAATAATTTTATAATGGCCTAAGATTTCTTCGATGTCAATTTTTAATCATTAAAATCAATTTATTTCTCTTCAAAGCATAATATCCACGAAAGAACAATACTGATTTCATGGGGACATTTGAAAAAAAATATGTGTGTTTTGGTAGCAAAATATCAGTGATATTGATGTGATGATAGATGTATTTTAAAAAAGATAATATATCTTTGTTTCAAGGTTAAAACTTGGGATATATACATGTTTCAGAAAATATATCTGGAAAGTTAGAGTTGGTGGTTTCATTTCTTAGCACAATGTTTTACTTTCACTTAAATGGTCAAAACCAATTGTTTACTACTTCCTAGAATGAAAATAATAATTCTTAATAAAGGTACTATTGTTTGAAATTTACCCTGAAGGTATGTATCAAAACTGCTTTGTATTGAATATTCGTTTTTGTTTCCCTAACTTTATGGCATTTATAATTCATGATTGAATTTAACACATTTTGGGCAATTTTGAGCAAAGCATTTATATTATTAGTATTTCATCTATAATATAATTTCAACCTTTAAATGTAAAACTAATAATGTTAAAGGCATTAATCTTTAAATTTTCTACAATATAAGTAATAAACTCTATTAATAATAAAGCATAATGTACAAGCGCAGTTGTGTGAGTGTGTGAATGTAAAAGTGCCTATAGCAAACAAATTACTTGCTGTATCAAGACAAGTTACCTTGGATACGAATATATTCTGTAAGTTGTGAATGTGCATCTCATTACATTTTATTGAGAAATTTTAAATAACTAATTTAAACTGTAATTAACTACGACTATATACAAAATATTTTCAATTTCTGTATTAATTAAAGTATTTATCAATTAAAATGAATACATTTAATGAATTTTAAAATATTAATTTTTTAAAAAATTCTTCAAATTTTTAAATTTTAAACCGGTATTTTTCTAAATATGAGATTTTTTTGTATAATTCTCCTTATTTTTGACTAGTTTTTAAAGAAATAATTTTAGTGTGGTTTCAGTTGATGTTAAATATCATTCATGAAGTGGAATTCAGATTTTATCATTTGCTTTTGCAAAAATTCTTCGAGCGGCTTCCTTCTATTCTTGCATGGATAGAATCTCTATTTTTCATTTGAATATATTATGATGTTGTGCTTAATGTTTACTTTCTGAATTCTTTTCTTTTTGCGATATCTATCAATATCTAAGACAGCAAGCCATATCCCCTTCAACTGCAAAAATTATAATTACACTTCATTTTATATCGTCATTTTTCAATCCAGTTAAAAGGATGAAGTACTTGCTCATTTGTTTCTCACCAACTGTAACATGATCAGCTCTAATTTAATCCTGGGATGCAGAGTTAATTTTACCTGAAGAAGAACCATTTAGCTCTGCAATATACATTACGGAATTATATAAGTTTTGAGGGGTAAAATGCATTGAATGCTATTAGTATGTGCTATTACTTGTATGAAGGGAATTTGGAGATGAACATGATAGGTAATATTCAAGCCTAAAATTAATCAGCTTAATTATCCATTACAATTTGATATTTGAATCTTTTATAATTAGAGAATTTAACTTTGATTTACACATTCGATATTTAAATCATATTTAACACAAATAATGATGTCTCTAAAACAATTTGCCATCAAAGACATCTAATATTCATATGTAATTTAGATCATGTGATGATGATGTAGAACCCGTGTTATCCCGGGGAAAAAAAGAGAGGGAACGGAGCGTTGACTTTTAAGGGTAAGGACTCCTAAGCGCAGGATACCTCAAGTCTGACTTCGAGCTCATATGAAGATAATACTCACACCTACTCTTCGCTGAATCACCTTTAATAGAGGGGTAAGGAGCTCTCTGACACATTACACAAATCGAACACAGGGGAAGAACAATCGCGCTCTGACCATGACTCGAACTCGAACTTCGGAATGGCAACTGCCCTTCTGCAGGTATATGAGTCAGATCACATAAGAACACATGAGTTATTTTTAAGTTTTTAATTACAAAAAAATCTACCATTCAAGAACATGAATTCAGTGTCTAATCAGAAATAAAATACATATATATATATAAATCTGCTGTAATTAATCTAAACAACCATGCAAATAGAATTATTTTTATCTTGAAACTTTCATCAAATCAATGCCGGTAAACATTAAAAAAAGTGTAACAAAAGAATTCAAATATTTGATTATCACTCTTACTTTTATTTCATCATTTAACCAATCCAATTCATTGCCACTTTTATTATTTTCCCTTTCTTCTTCTCAACGAACTTCATTAATGGAATCATCGGAAACGTTCATTTGATTCAGCTGGAATCAATTTTCTCAACAATTAAACATCAAGTCCTCGATTCAAATTTTATTAAAACCGAGCATTTCATTTAACTTGCTTAACTAACTACATTACGAGTGTAGTAATTCTATTTTGGGATGATAAGGAATGCACATGAAAATGAATGTACCACGAGAACAGAAGTAAATCCCTGAATCAATAGTTACCCCAAGCAAGAATACGTTTTAGCATTTCAATCGATGTAATGTTTTGTCAATAACAGCGTAAGTTGCCAAGCGTGAACCGAGCCCCCCTTTCCACTCCCGGAAACCCCTTTCTGCTGATTATTTCAGTATTTTATTTTCCAGCCAGGCGACAATTCATCTTGTTTTGTGTTAAAAGAACGATTAAATTGAAAACGCAGTTTGTTATGTATTTCATCGGCTCAGTTTATTGGCAGGAAGCAGACTGAATGGATTTTTTGGGGACATAAGTAGCAATAATGTTATTGAAAAACCGATAGTTTGTTCGGCCTGGGAGAGATATGGGATTTTAAAGAAGTGGGGCCTTTCTCAACGTGTGTTGATTTAAAAATATTTTCTTGGAAAAAAGAGATGGGTATTAAAGAAAAAAGCATTTTTAATCTATCGATTCTTGTTTTATTAACCGCATGAAAAAAAAAATTTTATTCTTTAAAAAAATCAGTAAAAAAACCATCTTTCAAGATTGTGTTTTGTTTATGTTTTGAAACTTACTTATCTTCATTTTGAATCTTTATATGATCAAAATGAATGCATGAAACTAGAGATCTCGTTCCAGAACTCGATAAAAAAGATCAAATTTAAAATCTTTATGAATAAATGAATAAACACTCTACGTGAAATCGGATATTTTTTGGAGCGAATATGAATGAAATAGTAATAATAAAATAATAACTTTGAATCAACTATACATTTTTGAGCATAAAAATTGGCAAATAAAGATTGGAAAAATTATATAATCGAAAAGAAGTTCATTTTGATTGATGAAAGCCGTTGTGTGCTATTTTAAGTGAATGCACCAGAATCCCGTATAAAATCAAATATAATACAAGAATTTAGTTCTCACGGATTTATACTGTGTATAAATAAAAATTTGCATGCCATGTAATTTACAAGCCATATTTTAACTCAAATTACTATTTTCTTTCCTTGCTTCAAAATTAGCTTTTTCCTTCTATTCTGTATTGCTGATATCAAATACCAAATGGTTTAATGTAATGTTAGAGTATCGCCCATCAACAAAATTATTTTCCAAAATAAACAAATGACAGACTTTAGTTTATTTAGCTTAATATTCCGTATAATTGCTCCTCAAGATATTTTTGAGCAGGGCCTTAATTATATTTTCAAGATGATTGAATAAAGATAATTAAAACCAACCCACATTGCAAATTTCTATGACATATCAGTGAATAAGATTGTGTACAGAGTATCCTAAAGACGTGGATTGATACAATTTTCAATTATACATTTTTTATTTTAATTCAAAAGCAAAATAAATTACAGAATTCATTTTAAAATCTTTATATAACTGCTCTGCATTAGAGATTTTGTACTCGGAAGGTGACTCTCACTCACCATTCAAAACGGTGCATTATTTCGATATTTTATTTGCTTATTTATTTAATTTCGATTGCTTAAAATACCTGCATTGTAGAAAAAAAATGCAAATTAATTGAATGGGAAGATTCAACAGAAAATACTTTTATTTATTTAGAGTAATAAACAAGTATTAGCACCAGGCAGTTATTTATGCATCGAATTGCTTTTCTAAATGAAAAGGGTCAAAAACAATTGACGGCAATATAGCTCATGCATATATTTATTGAACATTTAGATTTTATTTACAAACAATAACTTAAAAAACTTTCATATTAACTTAGCAAAATTAATATGAAAAAATTAAGTAGAATTTGATACAATAATAGATTATGCATATTCAGTCTATATTCATTAAAACTATTAATAATGGGTCTAAAACAAATAAATATAGTTGTGTGTAGAAAAATAGGATAAATTTTGAAGTGTATTCATTTAATGCTATAACTATATATGATTTTTTAAAGGAAACTAAGCGCCATTTAGAGTTTATAGAAGCATGCAGGAAATAAAGATTTAGATAGATGGCTTCAAATGCACTTTTAATTTTGTCCATGTTTATCAATTAAGCAAATTGTTTTAATTTCCTTCAGAAAATATTTTAAATTAAAAAAATAATAAAATTCAGAAAATATTTTAGGGAAAATTTCATACAGCAGGTTGAATTATTGATTTCAGAAAATCCTAACATCAAAAGTGCATTAAATCAATAGTTTTTTTAAAAGAGAAATCTTGAAAAAATTATTTTACTTAAAATGGTTTTGAGAAAAATTTAAATCATAGTTAAAGATCATTATCAATAATTTTTAATGCCGTTGTAAAATGTATCAATTTGTTTTATAGAAAATGTTTTTAAAAACTCACTGTACTTCTCGTTGTTTATTGATACATGTGTTTTTATCGGGTTCAAAATATATAAAAATAAAAACTGATAAGATTTGTTTTTAATATGTACAAAACAAACAGAAATATAATTTTTTTTCTGATAGTGATAATGAAAATATGAGGATTAATTATGCACAATACAAAATATTCCCAAGAAATACTGATGTGGGATTTTTAATAATTATGAGCGGAATAAAATTCATCTCGTGTATCATTTGGGAATCAGAGTAATTAAAAATCGTGTTTCTTACCAAATTCATCTATAGCATCAATGAAACACTAATATCTATTTTCATCTTCATTACGTTCCTAATTATTCTCCGTTTCATGTTACACTCTTTAATTGAAACATCTGCAAAATGGGTAATTTATTTACACTCTAACTAGCGGAAGGAAACTAATTTATGTAAAGCGCATTGTTTTGATAAAATGAAAGCGAATTATTTTTAAATTACTGTTTAAAGCTCAAAATGGGGAAGTTTGAAATATAAATTAAATTTCATGAAATTCTACCGGTTCAGGAAATATTTGAACGCTTCTAATTAATGATGTTCAGCACAATCCTTAGAGCAAATATAGAAATAGTATGAAGTAAACGAATTAATAGCATTTAAATTCCAATCACAATTCATAACATTAAATTTATTTGTTTAAATTTATTTCAAAAGACAAACAACTATGGTTAACCCTAAAATGCGTCATGTAACCATTTGGCTGCGCGTTTTTGTTTTCATTTATAAATTTTCCATGACTATTCGTAAAAGTAATAGGGAACGCTTCAAAATCCTTTTTTTAAGCTTTTTGATTAAAAAAATTGTAGAAACGCTCAATAGATTAAAATAATGGTACTAAAATAAGATTTAAACTTAAAAAAAACATACAAGAGTGTTTGTTGTATGAATAATTTTATGAATAAAAAGCAATCATAATACCGTTTTTGCTCTGTAATAAATATATAGGTAAAAAGGAGCTTTTATTTTTATTCCATGATTTAACGAGATATTTTTTCTTTTATAATGTAACCATTTGGTATAGTTTAATTTCTTTAAAAAATTAACTGAAAAATACTTAACTTATTTTAAAACAGAGTTTTCTTGAATTATATAAATCTACTCAAAACAAACATTTTCTTCATAAAAAATAAATTCATGCTATGTAGGGGGAAGACAACTTTCGTAATATATCACAATATAAGAATGCTCATTTTGTTATCCAATTACATACGAAATATATAATATTATATAAATTCAAAATGCATACATATTCCATGATGCTTGTAGTTGACATTTTAAAACTTTGCTTTCTCGTAATCAATTTTTGAATATTGTTTTAATATTAATTATATACTTTCAAAAGAAAAAATATTACCTTAAGTTGGAAAAAAAGAAAGGAAATCACAGAATGATAATTAAATGGCATTCAATAAATAATAGATGATAAAAAAATTTTAATGAAGTCTTTGAAGCAGAGATTTATATTTTTAATCGATGTGTAGCAGGTACATACTCGAAATGTCCAATAGCCACACTTAACAACAACTTTATTTCTTCTTCCATTAATGCATTAGTTCAATCAGAAAAAGGATTTTTTTTGTAATCTCTTGCCATGTTCTGTTTTCTTTTAAGACTGTGTTAATATTTTCCTTTCTACGGAAGTTTTTACTAACATCAATTTTATAGTTAGTGAAAGTTGCTTTGTTATTATAAAATAAAGGGCTTTAATTCATTTTAAAGTGAATTTTAAATTAATTATAATTAATTGTAAAGGTTCAAAAGAATTTACTATTTATTTTGTTGAATTTTCTTTATTTTGCTTGTATTTTTATGATTAATAACGAAAAAAAGGATTTTATATTTTTTCCCGTTTTGTTACACTTTTTAAAATAAAACATATATGAAATATGCTTTACAAGAAACACTCCAATATTTTTGGTTCTAAAATAACGATAAAGAATTTCTGAAAATCTATTTTTCTCAAAACGAATGATTTTTGCACTATGATTTAAAAATTATTTTACAAAAGATAAGCGTTCAAATGAACTGAGGCTGTGTCAAGTTTAAGGTCTTCTGGGTTAAGGTAAAAAAATTCAATGAATATTTGATAATAAACTTTTCAACGTAATTTGTAATGATGTTTTCCCGAAATTATATTACGTGCTTGATAGCAGTTGAAGAATTGTGGATCAAACCATGAAAGGAGTCTAAAATAGGCTTTTTTTATTTTTTAAAGTATAGTTTACAATATAAATAAATTCATGCCTTTATTTATCATAAAAAAGGTTGGCAATCATATAGAAATGCTATATAAAATACCTCTATGACATTCAAGACATCTTATTGAAATTATATATTAAGAATATTAAGGGTCATGGACAAATTTATAAAGCATCCTCTGCTCTAAACTATTTGTTAATCCTCTCACTGCTGTTTTTTTATTCATTGTTGTGATTCAACATTTGTGAATAATTTCACAAAAGTTAAAAAAATATTTAAATAATGCCATATTCTATGTGATAAAAACATGGTATAATTCAAAACAGTAATGGAGAGAGACACATAAATCCTCAAAAATCAGAGGATATAGTTGAAAATATTATGATTTCCGATTCGCGGGCATCATATGATCAAGCAGTCAAAAATTATTGATGAATTGTAGTTGTAATAAATACGGTTCGATAAGGTCTGTGCTCATATTAAGCATCCGATTGTATTTTGTAATCTGATATATCATTTTACTAATTGAATACTATCTAAAATAAAAATAAAAAATCTGTAGTCTAATAATGGTGATATTTCTAGGTAATTAATTTCAAATTAGATGTTATATTTTTCTCTTAACTTTTTTAATAATTATTGTGAACTAACTTATTTATAGAAGTCGTTACAAACAATTTTTTAAGTATGTTTGCAATGTAAATAAATGCATGTCTTTATTTATTATAAAAATGGTTGGTAATCATATAGGAATGTTATATAAAATACCTCAATAACATTCAAGACACCAAATCGAAATTATTTCAGCCCTGCCGCAACATTGACTGGGAGCTGATTTTTATTTTAATTAGTCAACGATATTGCATCCTAGAGATTTACTAAGAAGTGATTTTTTTATCTGCTCTGACAATTTATTCTCAACAAATTTATTACCAGCCCTACCAATGCCTTTAAAGAAGTAATAATTTTTTTTTAAATACATAACTGAATTATAATGCGCTTTATTGTAGATTTAGAAAACATGCGCCATAGTTGTAGAATACATATTTTTAAGTAACTGAAATTTAAACAGGAAAAATTGTTATTAGTGAAGCTTGATAAAATTTATGGCTCTCATTTCTCTTTATTAAGATAATTGTAATAATGATATCAAACAAATCAGGAAATCAGATATCATATCACTAAAATTTCCAACCATGTGACATCAACATTAATACCTAAATAACTATGATGCATGAGATATGCATAATATATACGTACGTGCCATAATATATATGTACTTGTCATGTATAATGAGCCCACAGTGGGGCTTATCATTAAAGATAATAAACATTAGTTAGATATTCTACATCTAACAGCTAAGAAAGGCTGCTACTAATATGAACCTTGAAAATCATGATTATACTAAACATTTCATAATCATTGTCATTTTCTACATTTTATAGCAACTAAGCTGTCTTTCATTATTTATTTTTAAAGAGATTTATCACTTAAGTTAGCAATTTATATGTGATATCAAACGTCAATTTATCAATAAACCATTTTTTCTGCCTAATTTTTCAGAGGGATATCTTATTTGGCTCACAACTCCCTACTGACTCATTAAAAGCATTGGAAATCTACAATTTGATTTGTGTTTTAATTTTTATAGATGTTTTCTATATACGGTTAATTTTCACGAATATTATTCATTCATTTGATAAATAATTTTCGTGAATAATTTTGCAATGTTTAGTGTGAAATCCCTATTTCTATCTAAAACAGTTATGCAAAGATGACCTGATAAAAATGTTACAAGAATTAAGATTTGTGAAATTATCATATTTAAATAATAATCTATAAACAAACAAATCATAAGTTAAATGAGCTAGTTCAATTATTTTTTAACTTCCGGATTTGTAATAACAATACGAATTTAACTTAGATTCTCTTTTAGAAATAATTTTATACTGAACTTACAATAATGAAATAATCAATCATAAGTTAAATTCAAGAAAAATGTGAATCTTTCATTTCAAAAGTCCAGATATAACACTCCTTTTGTATACTTCTTCATTTACTAATTATTAACTGTGTTTTTTATATCACTTCAGTTTTGAGGAAACGATTTCAGGTTTAAAAATACCAATAAAAGCACATTTGAAATAATTAAGATTATCACTCTTAAAAATGAAATTACTTACCTTGAATAAAATACAAATCATTTCAACATTTTATCCCTAAGAAATGAGAGTATTATAACTAAGAAAGAAAAATCTTTTTTTAAAAAAATCTTGAGGCATGATGACAATTTCCTTCGTATAAAGTAGTATTTAAAGTTTCATAAACGTTGCAGTATAATTATTTGAAACTGACAATAATTAAAGGGATAGATTTTGGTTTTTCCGAAAATAAATTCTATTTTACGCATGTCAGCTTATTTTCCTAATCTGATTAAATTCTTATCCATCGAAACAAAAATATAACACTAATTGCAATTCACATCATTCATACTTCAATGATAATAAAAACTCTTATTTCTACTTCCAAAAAATAAAAATCATGAACACACAAATCTTCTTAAACCAGAGCAGTAAAAGAATCTTCAAAGCTTTGGCATCTTTTACACCTAATATATACATAGCTAAAGAATTTTTCTCCATGGATAATCGGATTAGTTTTAGGTCTTGACATTGGTTTCCATACTGTAAATTGGCTTACGATTTCTACTACAGAGGAACGTTCTTTATGCAGTAAAGCTGATCTTTGCTAAAAGTCCATTAAAATTAAAGAAAGGATTTTAATTTAAGGATCTACAATAATTTTTCCTCGGTATCAGGAATTAAAAGTTTTTAATGACTCCGACAATGCTAATCCTTAAGTTTATGAATATTATAATGCTCTTGTTTAATCAATGGCATGGTGTATAAATTACAACACAGAGCTTAAAACCCTTATATTTTATTTAAAAAAAATGTTTGTTGATAAAATGCTTTTCCAATTACCTTTTTAATTAAATAATTCTTTTTTTGTTTGAGTGTTCATCGGTATTTTTGAGTAATTATTTCAAAAACGTTTTCTACGAATGTTTAAAAATCATAACCACATTTATCTCCTTTGGCATTTCCTTTAGCCAACAATAATTTTTATCTCGAATAAACAATGTGCAAACAGATATAATCTGTAAACTTGAGAAAGAGACACAATTTAATTCATGAAGTATAGTATGTTGTTCATTATACATAATTAATGTCCTGCACTTACTAAATTCCCCCACGTGTCTTTTTAAATTCTCCTTGCATTATTTAACATTTGTCTACTTTTATTTAGGTCAAATTATTTCACGCTTGTAAAGATAGGATTCTGCAAAATATTTTCCACTCATTTTCTAATGTGTCAAAGGCTTAAAATTTTGTTATTTTAAATATTCGTAATAGCATTATTGTGTTATTAAAATTTGAAACATTTAGTTATCTATTAGTGTAATTAAATTTTAAATGATAAAATAATTTTAAAATATAAAGATGTTTTTACAGATAAATATAATTAAATTTTGAATATTTATTTAGGAGTATTTTACTGTTATTTTGAGAAAAGAAAAATTCATTTAAAAACTCCTCAATTATTGTACACTAATAAAAATATGTTTCGCTAATCGTCTTATTAAATATATCCATATATTCATTTCACCAAGTTCTATAGTGTTTCCCATTCTATTCTCATTTTTTAATCACTTATACAAAAATATTTGCTAAATAATCGAATTTTATTTGATCATTTTTCGCCAACTTTCGAATTATTTTTTATTGTGATAGCAAAATAAAACAATATATAGCTGATTCTTTTTTCCCAAAAAAGTAATTCGTAGAATGGAAACAGATATCTGTCAAATACATAAAAAATTCTTTTAAAAGATTGATCAACAACTC
>JAPMOQ010049734.1:830258-905028 GCA_026543055.1 Argiope trifasciata | reverse complement strand
GATAAAATATTTCTCACTTAATCACCATTAAAGAGATTTGTAGCTTCCATATCATTACAGATAGATAAGACCGTTGAAGGATACTATGTTCATTCAAATGCCTTATTAATTAGATTTAAAAAGAATGATAAAAAATCAACAAGATTTATAGCTATACTTTAATGAGTTTTCTATACGTTTCCTCTTTGTTAGCCAAATACTCTTTAAATCGAATTAAAAATAAAATTCCAACTGGCTTTCGTAAAATTTATATATATTTTTTATTTGTAGTGTTCATGATAAATACAAACATATTAAAGCTAAAATGCAAGATTTTTATAATTTTATAAGCAAAAAAATGAGAAAAATACAAATTGATTTAATATTTCAAGGCTGATGTAATGATTTGATTTGATCGGTTCAGGTTTCCCTGGCTCAAGAGCCATGATTTTGACCAATTCTTCGCCAACAGAGTAAAATTATATATATTTCAGATCTGGGTATCCGGGGTTCGAGTCCCGGTTCGGGCATGGTTATTCTGTGCTCTATCTGTGAGGTGTATGAAGGAGCCCACCTATAAAAAGGGGTTGTGCGAGCGAATGTGTGAGTCACCGTCATTTGAGTTAGAAGTCAGACTTCTGCCCTCTGGGTGCTCAGGGGTCTTTACTCTCAAAAGTTATTGCTCCCCTTTTCCGTGGAAACACGGTTACGGCATCATCATCATTTATTTTTCAAACAGTCATCGAAGGGAATAAATATGAAGGGAAAATCGAAAATATAATCAAGACTTAAATAAATAGATAACAATTTATGGACTTTGAAAATACAAATAATTGCCTTCAGGTATCTTATCAAGCAAGATAGATGGATTACAAGTCTTTTGATAAAAACTATAAACGCTGGGCAAATTTGGTAATATGGCAATACAGGTTAAACAGGCATTTGACAATGGCATCTCGTACACAAAAGCGGTTGTTCACCAAGCAACAAGTGAAAATGGATTAATCTAGTGTGTCTAAAGCGCAAACGAGTTAAAATAGTATATGTTGTACTTTTCGCGAAGGTTGAGCATGGGGTTTGATAGCATGAAGTTTGTTATTTGACTCCAGATTCCACTGTCTGAGCCTTTTAGAATAAAAAAGATATAATTTTGAAATAATTATTTAAAAATTTTTATATATGCTCTGTTTTACATATTTTCTAGTTAATATATATGCAGATTCTGAACTAGCTTTTACTGAAAGGTTACTCATTTTAGAGTTGTGAAAGAGTTAAAAACATTAATACATCGAAAAATCATTATAAATAAAAGATTTCATTTTTTCATCATTTGAATATATATTTTATTATTATATTGTTTACTTCCATGTATTTTTTACTCATATACTAGTTGTTGTTGTAGTAATTCAATTATTGAAAGCGAGTTGTAAATTTTACATTTTCAATGAAGCAAAATATTAATTCGAAGGCAAGTAACCTTAAATAAAAGGTTTCATTATCTTTTCGTTTCCCTCAATATATATTTCATCTTTATATCATTTCATTCCATATAATATTTATTTATACTGTTGTTAGAATATCATCAATTTGAAGATAAATCTCGCCATTTATCTAAAATAAATTTCTATCAAAAAAGCTTTAAATGTAATCGGCTCTCCTGATATTACTTGTTTTTCAGTGAAGAATGCTGTATAGTCTTTTTTTGGAAAATTTGTTCTTACGATATAAATACTAATCTTACCCCAAATATTTCAAAGCATTTTGTTACAAATATAAGCTGTTAGCTCGTTAGCAAATTGTTGAATTTCAAAATCCTTACAGTTTTCTGAAGCATGTGAAGTGAACTGCCTAAGAGAACGTCATATTAAATTTATTTCAAATAAGACGGCGAATGCAAGCATATAAACACGCTGTGTTTTGTCGACAAAATTTCACTTTTCCGGATTCTACAACGAATAAAAGAAAAAAAACTCGTATAAATAAGAAAAAAATAAAGCATTTACTTAGATTTTCATTTAATATTTTGCTATTTCAGTGAAATTTCTACAAAATAAAAGAACAAGAATAGATATTTTCGTTAGCAAATTGAGTCTTTTGAAAAGTTGGAAGTAACGGCTTTTTACACGCGCTGTCAAATATTTATCGAAAATTGAAGATTCTAGTTTTTGTTGTATTCTCTGCAGTGCTTTAAGTGTTCGTGGAAGCCTTCTTTCAGTTGAAGTGCACCTTTAAAAGCTGCTAAGTGATTCGCTTTTATCTTTTGTTTTGTAGTTTTATTTCCTCTCCTCTAAACATTTTTGCGCTCTGCTTGGTCGAAATACGATTATTTAAAAATCACTCTCCCCTAACACAGCTAGCATTTTATACTATTTTTTCAGAACCGTAATAGCGTACTTCAACTTTTAAGTAAATTGTCGCCTTTTTTTCGCTCGTTTTCTCACACTTTTTTTCGTCTGATTCCTTTATCATCAACCTTGAGTGAAGAATTCCCTATTCAATTTTAAGCGTGATTCAACAAAAGAGTTTGGTACTTCAAATTTGTTGACCCGTTAACAAGTTACCGAAGAGAACTCACTCTATTGCTCTGAAAATTAAGATAAAAGTATAAATAAATGCATTTTAAAGTTCTATATTTTTGTTCGATGCCACTAAACAGTTAGAATGGTATTAAAAATGTGTTTAAAGATTTTTCATTGGTTAAATTCTTCATTATAAAATATAAACGCTTTCCGAAATTGCTTATGGAACTTAGTTCCCTTTAACAGTACATACGCCACTGTAGATATTTTATGATTTTTGTGCTTTAAAGAATGAAATTAAGTTGCATAAAATCTTAAAGATTAATGGATTTTAAGCTTATGTTAATATACGGATATAAAGTTTTATCTGTTTCGAACAAAATTTATAATTTTTTCTCATGATAGCACTGGTGAAAACATTTAAGTATTAAGTATTATTATCTCAGTAATATACACTGATGGAAAAAAAATGCCAACATTAGGGAGGAGCTGTGCTAGCTAAACGAAATTTGGTAGGCGTGTTTATACATCTGAAAGATGACGTCGATTCAAATTTTGAGCTACGAGCGTAAGTGTGGCGCTAGTAGCGACACTATGAACATGCAAATGAGGTTTGATTTAAATAAGCGCTGAAAGGTTCGTGAGCGCTATTCACAGTTGAGATTTGACGTAGTGGGTTAATGTTAGTCAAGGATGCCTCTGACAAGACGAAGAAGCCATTATCAACAGCACACTGAGTTTGAACGAAGTCGTGTTGTAGGGCTACGAGAAGGTGGGTGTTCTTTCCGCGATATTGCTGAAAGACTTGGCAGGAATGCATCCACTGTGCATAAGTATTGGCGGCAGTGGTCAAGGGAAGGTACTGCCTCAAGAAGACCAGGCTCCGGGCGGCCACGTGGTACTACTGAGAGGGAAGACCGCCGTATTCGGCGTATGGCTGTGGCCAATCGTACTGCGTCTGCAGCTGAAATTCGAGCTGCAGCTGGCACCACAGTGACACAACGAACTGTTACAAATCGGTTCAAGGACAGCTCTGAGCCAGACGCCCTGTACAGTGCATCCCACTGACTCCAAACCACTGTCGTTTGCGATGTGAGTGGTGTCAAGCTAGGGCTCATTGGAGGACGGAGTAGAGATCTGTTGTGTTTTCTGATGAAAACCGGTTCTGTCTTGGTCGTAGTGATAGCCGTTTGTTGGTTAGAACGAGGCCAGCTGAACGCCTGCTAGTGACCTGTCTGCTGCCTAGATACACAGGGCCTACTCCTGGAGTTATGGTTTGGGGAGCAATTTCGTATGACAGCAGGAGCACTCTCGTGGTTATCCCACGCACCCTGACTGCAAATTTGTACGTCAGTCTAGTGATATAACATGTTGTGCTGCCATTCATGAACAGCATTCAAGGGGGTGTTTTCCAACAGGATAACGCTCGCTCTCATACCTCTGTTGTAACCCAATATGCTCTACAGAGTGTCGACATGTTGCCTTGGCCAGCTAGATTACCAGATCATTTTCCAATCGAGCACTTATGGGACATCATTGGACGACAACTCCAGCGTCATCCACAACCAATATTAACCGTTGCTGCATTGACCGCCCAAGTGCAACAGGCATGGAACTCCATCCACATCTGACACCTGTACGACACAATGCATGCACGTTTGCATGCTTGCATTCAAAATTCTGGCGGTTACACCGGTTACTAATGTACCAACATTTCATATTTGAAATGGCTCTACCTGTGATCTTGAAACTTTAATCAATTAAATATGTTACCTAGGCAAATGTATTCCTAAAATTTCATTACTGTACAATAATTTTTTCTTCGTGTTGGGATTTTTTTTTCCATCAATGTAATGGCACAATTATAGTGTTCTCGTAGATTTTTTTTTGTATTCTTAATATAAAGCATAAATTCTTTTTCTTCTTTTTGAAAAATTTAAAATCATTGAAAAAATTATTTGAAAATCTAAATAAAATTTGCTTACAGATTTCGTTTATTTCATGGTTCAAAGATTTTATTTTGACGAGATAGTAGCCTATGGATAACTTTAGAGGGGCATCCCTTTGCAATAAAATGCTAAAGTTTCTCTTTAAAATAGCTAATATTTGTCTAAACGGGTATTCAGCTGTCACACACACAACATATATATATATGTGTGTGTGTGTGTGTGTGTGTGTGTGTGTGTGTGTGTGTGTGTGTGTGTGTGTGTGTGTGTGTGTGTGTGTGTGTGTGTGTGTGTGTGTGTTGTTTCAGCTTCAAATATCTTATTTCGGCATTCAGTGTAATTTTTTTTTTAAATTGCAGATATGTTTATTCAAATTTTTATTCGGTTGTTAATTTTATTTTCCAGTTAAATCTATTTTTTGAATCTTGTTTCTTTTCGCAAAATGAGAGCAAATTCCAAGTTATAAATAAAACTCTTGTAAACAATTTTAATTATAGTGAAATGCAGTTTTATTTGTTTCAATTCTGGAATAATTTAAGTGCTTCCTTTGCTTTATTTTTCTTTGAAAACATAGCATTACGAAATGAGGTGAATTTGCTCAAAATTTTGCACCCTTTTGTAGAAAAATTGCCTAATATGCAATTTAATTTAAACATGTTTCTTTTTCTTTTTATCCACCTTTAAATCTGATTGTCCCTTTCACATCTGCCTGCATAAAAATCTGTCCTTTAAATACCAGGCTGAATCTACAGGATTTTATCTGGCATGACGTGCAGAGCCTAATAAGCTTCCACCCCCCTCCACCTTAATGAGGTTCACAGCAACCCTAAATTACAACATCACCTAACGATGTCTTAATTACCTTTTACCCACTAGAGTTCAAATGCTTATATTTCGGAAATGCAAATGTACCTGTCAGGCAAACGTGGCACTTTGCAATGAAGAGATCAATGATTCTTACGAATGGGAGCAAATAAGTGGAACAAATAAAGACTTCCTTCTAAATCAAAGGAATTCTTGGTTGCTCTCTCCATTGATATTTGTAACGATTATATATAAATGTCAATGTGTTTTTTCTTCTTTCATACTATTTGCTTTAGAATAGGATTTAAATTTTCAATATATTTCTAATTATAAAAATTGTCCTTTATTACTTGGAATACTCATGTTAAGTTTGTATTATTGAAATTCAATAATAAAAGAATTCTTCTTTAATTTCTATTTGAAAAATTTTGTTAAATCTTTATTATCGAAATTCATCTTTCTTAATTTTTATTTTAAAAAATTTAGTTGTACTTTGATTTATCTCCTCAAAAAATAGCAAATATCAGCATCAATTACATATGATTTCTATTTAATTTAATTGAATAGACATTGATAACATGAAACTTAGCATATACACTTTATAAAATCACCTTAATTGTACTATATTATTTATCATTAAATAAAATTAAATTAATTTAGTCACTTACTAGCATTTCGAAATTAAATTTTTTTGAAAAAGGAAACAAATAACATGCTACATTGACATTGCTAAATTCATTTATAATAAGTTGAATTAATGTCTATTTGTTCAATTTCTTGAGTTTCGAAACAAAAAATATTTTGTAAAAGGGAATAATCTATGAATATATCAGTGTTTATTAAACGCAAACCAATGACCAATACAATGTTTTATGAAATGATCGGATTGGTTTGTTAACTCAGAAGAAGATGAATGTTATCTTGAAATTTCAACATCTGATGCATTTGCAGAAATGCGATTATTATATATTTTATCATCCAAAAATTATTTGATTTACATGTATCGTACTAGAATTCAATACAAACCTGTGTTAAACTTAGAATTGCATATAACTTTAATATTCGTTGTCTTTTGTTGTAATATTTTCTAACTGAAATTTTTTTTCTACCTTCTGTATTTTCAAAATTGAATGAAACAATATATAGGTACTCCTCATCTCTATAAATAAAAATGAATTTTCGTTATAAATCAAAATGAATGAGTTAATGTCTCTTAAGCTTTCATAAACATCTTGTCCGATTGCAGTGACACTTGGTCAGCTTATTGTTTACATCTACAGGATGGTTATGGAAGCAGTACAATTATCTAAAATTTAAAAGAAATTCGAATCTCAACCGCATCCATTTACCAAGGATTAATCACCAAATAACTCGGAGACTATAGATTCTGTAGAAATGCTAAATCCAACTTAAAGGGTAATATTTCTGAGCTATAAATTACGCAAATATCATGCAAATCATTCTCAGAGGAAACAAATTTATTATAGATTAAGCGAGATAGTTTTGTGGACCTTGCGTGTTTTAAATTTTAATGTTTTTCGCAGCAACCACCCAAAATATTGTAGAACAAATTATTTTGCTCCATCTGAATTTTAAAAAATTATTTTTCTAACTATATTAAAAATTTTATGGTATACGCATATTTTCTATGTTTAATCAATTTTAATAGAAAATATTTTAATCTCATTTTCTAAAGTTAAATTTGAGAATTCTGAATGAATATTAAACAGATAAGGAGATACCATAAATAGTTTCTTTCGTTACCATTCTGAAAGAGCAACAAATATTACAGTTCTAAAAGAATACACAAATCTGATATATAAAAATAAAATTTGTTTGTTTGTATTTTATATACTTTCGTACTGTTCAATCTATTTCGATAAAACATTGCCAAATTATTGATATATTCCACTTAATATTCTTTTCAGCGGCTGCAACGCGACGGGTACCAGATAGTGTAAAATATTTCTAAAATGTAAGAGATTCAGAGAAATTTCAATCTTTCTTTCATAATTCTTTACTAAATACGAAAAATAATATTGCTAAAACATGAAAAATATAGAAAATGTCATTTTTCTTTTACAATTATTTACCAAATAAGAAAAATAGCAATTTTAAAACAGTTTATTTATAGCCACGAAAAATTTGCCAAATAATTAAAAAAAATATTTAAAATGTAATATAGTCTTTATATTTTGAACCTCAATGCCTATTTTCATGCATTGATGCATATTGCATTGATTCAATAGTTTAATTGGTTGAGCAGTCGGCATATGCTTGCATGATTTGCAATTTTAAATATAAAAAAGTCAAGAAATAGAACTCACAAATAGAAAATTTGGGGATCTTTATTATTATATTTTTTTATTAAATAAATTTTTCGAATTTGGTTAGTTTCTATTTTATTGCTACTCTTTCTTTGTCAAGAATGGATTTTGTGGTGGTGGTGGGTCTAATTCCACTTGGTCATACCAAGCGCGAATGATCGGAGCTCTTTCGAATGAAGGCATAATTGGGCGCCTTTCATTGTTAATGAGCACCATTCAGATGAAAGTACGCCTTTGCTCAAACACACGCGACACAAAGCTTTTAGGGGTGGTCGAACTCATTCATCCATCAGAGTCAAAATTTAGATCCAATTCAGAGACCAATTCATCCCTGATTCAGTACCCCCAGAGGTATAATTTGGTATGGGAACTTGAAAAACTTTGCAGTCACGACCTATTTAACGTGCCCCAACTGCCATTAGTCAATACGGCGGTCTTTGGCCGAGACGAGGACAGAACTCGTCAGCTTTCGGTTGCGAGACTGATGCTCACAGAACTATTCTACAGCTACCTTTTTCATTTGTAGAGCATTTGAATCAGAATGCTGTGGTTAGAGAGTCTAATACAAGTTACCTTTTACTTATATATCTATATAAATAAAAACGAATGTTTGTCTGTATGTCTTTTATGCGCTGCCTCATCACTCATTTGATTATGATAAAAATTTTAATACTTATTATTTGCATTTGCGGAAGGCTTATAGGCATAGCAAAATTATGTAATCTGTATAAATAAAAATAAGTGTTCCCTACATACCTTTTATGCGCTGCTGTGCCACTCATCCGATACCGTTAATATTTCGTAGCTGTTGTGCGTAAAAGCTTCGTAAGTTGTTCTCTGAGGTAATAATTTTACTATAGAGTATGAGATAAAGTTTTAGGAGAACCAGTCCTATAGGTTTAAAATTTTAATTAAACATTTAATAAAACTCTAGCATTTTATGCAGTATCTTTTGAAAATATTAGAGTACAAAAGATTTGTACCATTTTAAATAAATTGTTTATTCAATTATTTTATTGCTTAAATATGTTTTCTGTGTTTAATTAATTTAAAAAGAAAATATTTTAATCACATTTTCTAACATTAAAGTTGAGAATTCTGAACGAATAATAAACGAATCCCGAAAGATACAAAAAAAGTTTATTCTCCTGCAATTCTCATAGAACACCAATAATTACAATTCTAAAAGAATACATAAATCTACTATACATAAATGAATTTTTGTTTGTTCGTACCTTATTCTTCGTACCCCCAGATGTATAAATTGTTATGGGAGCTCCGGGGACTTTGTAGTCACGACATATTTAACGTGCCCCAACAGCTATTACCCAACACGGCGGTTTTTGTCCGAGACGAAGACAGAACTCATTACCTTTCGGTTACGAAACTGATGCTCTTACCAACCAGGCTACCACGGCTGGATGCATTTTGTTGCTCCTTATATGTAAAGCATGATTTTTTTCAATCATCCATTCGTCTTTCACTAAATTATAAACTTCAATAAAATTGAAAAATATTTGAATTGTGTTTTTAAAAACTTAAGTTTATTTCAAACATATGAAAAAAGGCGTTTATCCACTACAGGTATTTTGCTTCCTCAAAGGCAGTCTCAAATAGCTTTGTACTTATTCATATCAGCGGTTTCATCTTTTCCTTCAGGATATTAAATTTTTACATAATATTTCACATGGATGAACATATTTCTGAGATGTTTGCTCCTAATTAGGGATGCAGCAAAAATTGAAGTAACTACATAACCTCTATTTATAAAAACTCCACAGTCCATAATTGCTTTAGCAAAAATTGCCCATACAAATACTGCCCGCAGTAACGAATTTCAAAGAATGCTGCTCCTTTCAATACAATGTGACAAAATCGATCTACTCTAATTATCGCAGACAAAGAGCCATAAGTACTTGGTTGGCACACAAGATGGTTGCTCCTTGAAAAAGTGTCAACTGAAATCCGTTGTTGAAGGACTCCTCTTTAGGGTGGAATCTCGTCCTATCTTTTGTCCTTGGGAAAGGAAACGACACTTTACTGCAAGGGAAAAAATACGCTACGAAAGTAATTTTTGTTTTTCGGGCTTAAAATTGAGTTTTGAGGTACAACATTTTTTTCGCTAAAGAAGAGCCGTCTTTGTGTTTCCAGAATTGACGTCATGATCCAATTTTCATTCAATACTTTTGAACCTGAATTAAATTAATTACAATAAGTCAAACTCAAGTGCTTGGAAAAGATTGAATTGCAGTCTCATCAGTTTTTCATGAAAGTTAATTTTTAAACTGCATTAAAATAAATCAAACTAATATTGGGATAACTTCAGAATTACTGTTTTGAAAATTATAATTGGTAAATAATGCTATATAGATTATAAAATTACGAAGAAGTTTGTAAGTATAAGTTAAATAGCGATAATTAAATTTTATTTGTAAAAATTATCCATAAAAGCACTTTTTAATATTTTTTATGTTTGTTTAACAGCTATATTTTCTTTAAATATAATAGTACATATGACAAACAAGTGTGTTTAAAAAAAGTGCATTATTATTTTTCTGATATTAATTTTTAAATTCTTTTATAATTTATAGTTTATTTACAGATGAAGTTTAATTAATTTTTTTAAACTCATATGAAATCATTTTTTTTCAATGCAATTAAATCTTTATATTATATATATAAAACTTTAAAAAATTTTGTAACAACTCACAATCATTTTATTTGGAGTCTTTTCCTTTAACAAATGCTTTAATAATAAGTAAGTAAATTTATCAGTAGAATAAGGAAGAATTTATATTTAATTTACATACAAAAAATGATTTAATATGGTAGTTAAAACACTTCAATGAGAAATAATATGCATATCAAAAATCATTCAAGCCCTTTAACAACAATATCTTATTAAAAGCAGTTTGACTGAAAGAGACAGAAAATTTTATTTCATTAAAAAATTATCTTTTTTAAATATTAAGTATAACATTTAACTCGATTTATTGAATGTTATTTGTTTTAAATGTTATTTTTAACTCTTATAATAATAGTTATAAAAGCTTGTTACATATAATATTCAACCGGATTTTGCAATATTATAGATTCATCAGTAATCAGTCAGTAAAATCAAACCATTCCATTTAAAGTATATGTTCTTAAAAGAAAAAGAAATTTAGAGCTATCAAATGCTTAACTTTAAGTAAAATGCGATTTGGGTCTCTATTAATATATTAGAGGTGGAAATAATTTTATAACATTGAACTCATACACGTATATGCTATGATAGATTTTTTTAGATAATAAAGCATATGCATTATCCATAATTTATTTTTATAAAAAAAATAAAAACCACCAGATTTGAAACTTAAGATTAAATCTCTATTTCTAAACGTATTCTTATATTTTAATAGTTAATTGTCATTTATGAATCCCTGATGTCGTTAAGTTTTTTTTATATCCTTCTAACAGAGCTACCAGAATATCATGCTGTAACGGGCGGACGGGCTGAATTGCCCTGTAACATCACCCAGCACTCATCGGAGGATAAAGTGTCTTTAGTTCTGTGGTACAAAGAAGACGCCAGAGCACCCATTTACAGCGTTGATGCCAGGAACAGCCCTCTGGAAAAGGCAAAGCATTTTCCCGGCGCTTCATTAGGCTCCAGGGCATACTTTGAGACTTTCACTAAACCCACGATCCTGCGGATTGAGCCCATTCAGGAGAAAGATGCTGGTATTTATAGATGTCGAGTTGACTACAGATGGGCCAGGACCTTTACGCACAGTATGATGCTCAATGTTATAGGTAAGCCTCATTTAATTATTGGTTGAACCCCACGACGAATACTGTTACGGAGAAAGATACCGATCTTTTCAGTTGTATTTTGCTAAAATAAATTATTTGCTTAGGGATAGTTAAAATAATTGCTCTCCTATTTCAAAATTTATCAGGAATACAAATGTAGCTATTCTGTAATAATATGACATTATTATGAATTTGGAAAGACTTTCTCATCAAAAATTGAAATTCATGCTTTGTTATTAAAAAGTACATTATTTGAATGTAGCAACTTTGTTACTAAAAACATAGCTGATGAAGTTCGCCAAGTTTTGAAATTTTCAGCTATGTTTCTCTAAACAGATGCATGTTTTTCCAATAGAGAAATGAAGTTTTAATGGAAATATTTTGACCATAATTTCAGAAATTTCAGTAATGGGTTTAAATGGTTTGGATAACTTTAAGAAAGTTGAAAAAAGAATAAAACGATTAATATTTTCTTCGTCTATAGCTAGAGCTTATTCCGAAGTGTTGATTTATACTTAACCTTTACATTTTCTTCCACTGAAGTTTATAGATAAATTATATAAAACCAACTTACAGGTTAAGCTCTAGATATTGAAGAACAGATGTATTATAAAAATTTTAAATATATTTGCCGAATGGTTTTAACAAAGTATCTTATTTTGATTTCAAACTAATTCCAAATTATATCTAAAATTTTTTTAAACTTGGTCATTAGAGTAGTAAAAGTTTTTGAATCATTCGTTATATTTCATAAAACGAAATATCTTAAAGGGTTTCTGATAAAAATATACGTTTTAGAATATTTAAGAATACAAATTTTCCATTGAGTTTACTTACAAATGATATAAACTTCACTTATTACGCACATTAAAAGACATTTTATTTAATATATCCTTAAATATAAAAACTTGCCAAATTTATCTCTCTTCATACTGAGCAAATAATAAAACGTGTTATCTTTCCTTTTTAATTAAGACATTTCTTATTTTCGATTTTTACTGCCTTTATTCCATTGACTTCAAACGATGTCATAAATAATTTCGGTAGTGAAGAATTAGCAGCTAAATGTTTATAACAGGTAATCATAATTTGTTAATGAAGAATGAAGTTTTGGTCAAGTTCCTCCGAAGTAACAGACATTTAAATCGTGTTTAACAAACTTAGGAGTTTTTAAGTTTATTTATAATTTTACTTATTCAAAAGATTGCAATATTTAGATAATCACTGTTGTTTAATTATTCAACTTGCCAATCTAGATTTTTATTAGTGCATTATATACATATTTTTAAAATTATTTCGTACTAATGATTAATCGGTTGTCTTAGATTACTTGTCAGCTTTCTTTTGTCGAGTACAATTTGGAAATATTTGAATTTCCAAAACTCAAAATAAAAATAAATGTTATGTTATAACTTAGTTTATAACTATATATTTTAGACGGTAAATTGTTTACCATATTTCATTTCCTCGGTGTGACGTATCATTCAGAAACTAATTAGATCACATCCTAATATTAGTCAGAATCGCGAACGTCATTTTATTTCCAAAATTCTACTCCACATTAATTGGAAGAAGATAAGATCCGTCAAGTTAAGAATCCGTCAGATCTATTTAATTAAAGAATCTCTCATAGAAATGGATTCTGAATTCAATATAATCGTTTCAAAAATTTATATTTACCAACTGTCTATCTTATTTTCGATCGTATTTTAATGAAGCAAAAATAATTAAAATTATTTCTAAAGAAATGCTGTAATACTTTGGATGAAACTATATGAGGAATAGTAAACAAATTATGTGGTCTTTTCTCCAAGATAAATCCACAATTCGAAATTCTTTTGCTGCTTTATTTTAAAAATTAAATTCTGATAGTCACATTCCAAATTATCAATTTATATTGAAAATATATGTAAATCAATGCATTTGCTACAGACTATTAAAAATTTCAGTTTACAAAAATTCTGTGTAAATTTAAAGTTGCAGATAGTAATTTAAAGAGAGAAGTTTAAAATCAGAATGAAGGCGTAGTATTTGTATGAAAGTATCAGAGTGAAAACACATAATTGATTTCAATTTCATGTTAAAATAGATTTAATTAACTTTTTTATGTAAAATTATTTAATTTTAGAAAATTGATTTTTTCAATCATCTGAAGAAAAAGTTATTTTGAAATTGTTAACTTTATAACTAACCTATTTCATCTGGAATAGATTTTAACAATAACTTTGAATTGCTTAGATTTCTATTGACTTGTTTTTCGGAAGATTGACACATTAAAATTTTTTCTTATTCCCCATAAACTTGAAAACCAATAACTTTCCTAATATTATCCACGACAGGATACAATAGGGATCTACAGCGGAAAAAATTTTAATCTTTAAAGTTTCGGAGTTTCTAATTCCTTAGAAATATATAGGAAAAAGAAATTCTTCCTGTTTTCAAGCCATTAAAATGATCTGAGAAAATTCCGAAATTGAACCAGCAGGCAGATTCAAAAATTTGACATTTTCAAATATTCTTCCAATATTTCAGCTCATTCTCTGACACTCCACAAAAACACAAAGCAACCTAAACATTCTTTCTTGGAAGAATATCTTGTCGATATAGATTGAAAGCAGGACAAAAAAGACTCAAGAAAATATTCTCGCTTCTCCGTTACGTCGATATGTGCATTGCCCAGGCAAAATCCAAGCTGCTTTTAGTGGGTATTGGGGAAAAATTGCCTTCTTTCGTCGAATTTAAGATGCAAATTTGCGGAGTGATAAACTTAAAGAAAGATAGATTTTTGGAGACAGAAGAAAATACCCAGGGAATACTTTATCCAAATACAGTCGTATATTTAAGACTGAAAATCTATATAAATAACGATAAGTTTAGGCCTTCTTTTTTCAAATTGGAAGAAAGTATCAAGAATATAACCCTGAAGAAAATAAAAAGTGTCATCAGTAAGGGAAACAAATAAACTGAAATTTTTGTATGAAATCTATTATCATTAAAATTTCATATTTTCTCAAAATAGCTGATTTTCCTCTGAATGGGATATTTTAATAGATGTGTTATATCCCACCCTATGAATTTACATGCTTTCTAGAAATGATAAAGATAAATTGTAATCATTTTTATTTATTTTAAATATATATATGTGTGTGTGTGTGTGTGTGTGTGTGTGTGTGTGTGTGTGTGTGTGTGTGTGTGCGTACTAGTATTAAAATTAGAAACTAATGCTTAAGTTCCACTCATCTTTAAATTAGCATGCCTTTAAAATTTGCTTATAAAAACATTTATCAATTCGTAATACTTAGCATTCTAAACAGAATAAATAAGATAATGAAATCAAAAATATATTCAATAGGTCTAAGTTTAAAAGATCGATGTTCTTCATTCGCATAAATACATGATAAACAATCACGAAGTTCCAAAATATTACATAATGCAGTGGAAAATACTGATGTATTAGAGTTAAATTAGATGGCTAACATCTGTATATGCAACTAATGTTCAAGCTGGCAAATTTATATGCTTTTAAATACTAATACTTAAGACAGATTCTACCCATCATAAAATTAACGTGCTTTTGAAATCATACAATTCTACTAACTTAGCATTCAAAACAGAATAAATAACATAGTGAAAAAAATCCAAAATGTATTCATTAGACTTTAAGTTTAAATGTTCCATATATTTTACTCACACATATTCGTACGAAGAACACACAAAATTGGAAGAAAATTACAAAATGCAATATAAATACTGATGCATTAGAATTATATTAAATCAACTGATATCTATCTAATCAAACACTATAAGGAAGATGGATTTAATTCGTCTAAAATGCAGTGATTATTAGAAATATATGAAATTAGCACGACTAAATACGAATAAAAAATATTTAAAATAATTTGCAAAATCAATGAGTTTGAGACAAAATCAGAATAATAAAAATTAATTCCGGCATTTCACTGCTAAAAATTAAAAAAGTAATCACACAAAATATATTAGAAAATGTGGGCAGCGGATGCACCATAAATATGTTTAAAATTTTTAACCTTGGAATCCATTGCTAATAATGCTTAGTTCTGATACAATGTCAAATTTAATATTCGATGACATCCTGATATAAAATCCTTTATAAAATTAACATTCTTTTCTCTAAGATTTTGCCATATCCAAAGAAATTTTATTTGTTAAAGAATGATGACTGAACAAAAAATGTATTTTTAATTATTAGGAAGAAGACGATGCTAATTAAGTTTTTTTAATTTATATGAAGTTTATGTCTTTTAAGTAGTGGAATGCATTCGATTACAGTAGAGTGGCTTCAGCAGATTTTTAGATATATACTTTCTTTTTACAATATGTCGTGCCAATTACTTAACTTAGCATGCCAAATCAGTTTTCTGCATAGTGCGCATTTGCACAGAGAAATAATTACAAAATATAATTTCTACAAACAATAACATTTAATAGATAATTACTTAACATAATGGGAAACGTACAAATCAAACCATATAGTATTATTATTCACTTATATTTCCAAACTAATTTGGGTAATGTATGTTTGATATAAATAGAAAATTTTCGGCTGCTCAGAATATTTCAAAATCACTTCTCAACATAGTGTTTGCATCGTTTAATGATAATTTCTAAGTAAAGTTTGTTTCTGAGATATGAATATGAATATCTTTTTTCCATGATATATTTTAGGATTTTTTACAAGTTGATTGGACTTTGTTCTCCTTCAAATAAAGCTCAATATTAGTCTTTTGTCCTTTTTCATCTTACAGCTTTCAGTGAGAACATATCTTCAAACACTTTTAATTGATCTCATTGTTAAGCTCTAAAAATCCATAACAGTTTTCGAAATGTATCTATTTTTTCCGTTTAATTGTAAATGATATTCTTCTAAATCGGAACAAACTTTGATATTTGGTTTTTTACCGCAATGCTAAAATGTAATCGATAACAAAATTTGGATGAAATCCATTAAATAAAAGGCTGGTTCCCCTTGTGCATTGAGCATAGTAAATAACAATACAATCTAGTCTCTTAAAATTGGTCATATAAATCAGGAACAAAATTAGGGAAGCAAAATTATGGAACAAATTAATCAACAAATTGTCTGTCTGGCAGCTTGCATATTGTTATTTATTCCAAAATAATGATGCCATTGCTGAAGTGTTTTAGTTTTAAGCCTTGCCTTAACCATAAATATGCAAAATCAAATTTTAATTCTATCACTAATTAGATAAAAATCTTCAGTAATTGCATCATTATTTTCTCAATGTTGCACTGAATATATGAATGTATCCTGTACAGAATGTACTGCTCAGTATTGTACAATATTGTGGAATATTCAACAATATAATAATTATATCTAATATTTAACAATATTATGCGAATATTATATAATATTGAATAATAATGTACTAAATACCTATGCCAGTGTAATCTTGACAATGGTATGAAAGAAACTCAAAAATATTAAATTCAAAAAGCTTTATATAATGAAAGTATGCACGTTGTTCTAAAATTTGACAAATAAAAATAAAAAGTTATTAGTATACATCAAGAGATATAAAAATGAATTTTTGATTCCTGAGTTATCTGAAATCTAAAGCATACATATCAAATCAAAGAAACTTTGGAAGAATTGAAAAATACTATAAAACGTGAAGTTGTACAGATTTTCGTTTCGTTCGTCATTCTAGCAATAATCTCTCCCATATAATGCGTTAAAGGTGGGCCCATTGAAGTATTTTGATTTCATAAAACTTTTTTCCCTTCTCTTGTCTTGGTGCTTGCTCTTTTACAATGTTTTCTTTGAAAATGTTTTCTGATATCAATTTTTGTCTTACGTGTATTATTCCAGCTCATTTATGATTTATCACTACGGTTCTCAATTTGAAGGTATTACCATTCTAAAATTTCGAAATCTTTTCCCTGTAACTGTAACCATAACCATTCTATCATTTCAAATCAACGCTTATCTTTAAATAACAATATCTAAAATTTCTTTTCAATTAGTTGAGGAGATATAGGTTGCATATCTTGCGATCTTTTTTTTTCCGATCCTGTATTTATCATTTTAATGTTTGAGGAAACTGTGTTAAAATCAAGTATATGTAAATTATGTTGGTATATGAATATAATTTTATAACTTATAAAAAATCCATTGAAATCAATTTAATTTTATTTTGATTCAATTGTTAATTTCAATATGGATCTGTGACAAAATAACCAGAACAATTTTACAAGCATTAGAATTAATAAAGACAGTTAATTATATATGGGAAATAATCTTTTATTAATAGTCTTTATGAAATTCTTTGTTGATAGCAGGCTATCCATATTCAGCCAGAGAAGAGAACAATTCATATAAAAGAGAATATAAGTATGATTAATAAATTAATGTAGAATCCATTTTTATTAGAGTATTAAGGAGAAAATATTTGTATTTAGTAATAATTAATGAGTCGATAATAGAAATGAATTGAAGCAGGAATATTTCAATACAGATTGGCTAGCATATATTTTATGAATGAAATTCCAATTTTCATTCAAATATGAAGTATAGGTTAAGTGCCCGCGTTCTAGTATGGGGGTAGAGAGTCTACCTCGTGATCTGAGCCTCCCGAGCTCGAGTCCCGGTTCGGGCATGGTTGTTATTCTGTGTTCTTTCTGTGAATAGAGTGAATGTGAAACCCTGTAAAAAGGGGTGGTGCAAGCGAATGTGAAGCATAAAGTCGCTATTCTTACTCCTGGCCCTAGTTGGAAAAACTGAAAAAACAAGGGAAGCTAATTTTTGCTTAAATCGCTGACAGCTTTTTTCAACTGGCTTGTAAAGTGACGTAAGTGATAACAACAGTATAGGTTAAGTATGCCTACTGATGTTATACAGAATATATAAAAAAAAAGCTTTATTATATTTGATGAATTGGATAAGAATTCAAAAAGAGATTTGAATTCAATTTTAATTAGTAAAAAATGTGATATCCGAATAACTATCCGAAGATTACTATAATTGTAACAAAAGTAATTTTTCTAAAACTTAATCGCTAATGAATAGTATTTTCAAAAGCAGATGTTTGTAATCGCACAGATTCTATATTTAACTATTACTTAAGGTAAAAACTAGACTTTCAAACAAATATTAGAAATATGAATTTTTAGCAATTATTTCAAGCTCTTTATGTAAAAGAAATTAAGAAAATGTTAAAATTGTAAGCTTTTGAAAACTGTAATAATAATGAATTCTTTCTTATCGTTTAGAATTAATAAATGTTTATTAAAGAAAAGAAAATATAGATACAAAATACCTTGATATAGAAATCAAATATCAATTGTTTCTCAATGGAATATTTTTAATATCGGACAAAATAACAATGAAAATTTTCTAAACTGCCGTCAGCTTTGAAATGAATTTTGCAAGCTTTATGGTTATGTTGGAAACAAATGGTTTCGTAATAATGAATCTGGTTCCGAAGTTTAATAGCGGTGCAGTTTCGAATGAGTAACTTAATTTATAGGAAATGAAAGTTTCTGAGTAACCATGGAAACTGCATGGACATTTATGAATAGCGCACAAGATAATATGAAATAGTTTTCTGAACTCATCAAATGTGATATCAAATCTTTTTTAGGCTAAATAAAGATATTAGTGTTTTTTCAATAAAATTAGTTACAAAACATGTGTTTCTGTTATTTTTAATAAAAATAAATAAACGTGACTCTTAAGTACTTTTAGTGTTAAAACATTGTTTTAAAGGACTGTTTTGCTTTGTCTTTTAATTATAAATCATTAGACTTTTTGTTTATAAAATTAGACTTTTCTTTGCACATAACTGAAGAATTCTTAAATGGAATATTCATTTTTTAAGTCATTTAACCTAAATAAAGTCACTCTACAAAGCTGTTAAATGATCAATTGTAAATTTATTTGATGATTTTTCAGCATTTATTTAATTGAAATACATTATATATATATATAATTAGATAGAAAAATGCATAAGAATAATAATAAATACTACTAATATTATATATTATTGCTAAGCATCTCATAGTAGAACGAATACGGTAGTTTAAAATTCAGAGCAGAACTGGTAATGAAGGTAAAAATCGCATGAAAAATTCGAGACTTAGATTTTAGTTTAGTTATGCTGCATTAACATCCTGTTTTAAAGTAATAGTAGGGCTGTTTTGGAATGGACCTCGAAATTTTGAACCTCGGTCAGATGATTAGGACTGCGCTGGAGATGTCACCCCCCCTTCTTAGGCATCAGCGCCGTGCCAGCTGGAGATGTTTGGTCCCGGCGGATTTGATGTGCACTAGGCCCACTTATATGGCAGTTCATGGGTTCATGGATCTCGAACCTAAAGTCCCCTGGTTCCGAAGCTGAGACTTAACCACTAGGCCTCTGTGGCCACTTAGCCCAGAAAGGACTTGATAAATAACATGTAACTTTCATCGCTCATAACTTTTTTGTGTTTTAAAATGGAGTTGAGAACACGAAGTGGGAAAGAAACTGGAAAACTGATTGTTTGCTCACTTTTCTCCTGGGATTTTTTCATAGTCAAACATTATCGAAGTTTTTACATCTAGTATTCAGAAACAGTGTTCAAAAGGTTGGAATATTTAGAAAATAAAAATTGCTCTAAAAATTAAATATGGTGGTAGATTTATAAACTAATGATACAAAAACGAAAACCCCAAATCAGGCTAACTCTGATTTGCAGAGGGAGCCATTGCTTTCTCAGTGTTATGGTTATTTACTTTTTGACCCATTTCTTAGAGACAGTGCATTAATTGGTTTCTCTGTTTAACCTTCCCTTCCCTATTTCTCGAATACTTACCGCAGTCCTTCGTGGTCATATTTTACTCCATAGGCGGATCCAATTTCACAATTTCAGCCTTCGGAAATTGTTGCTCATTCCCCCATACGTTCAAATGACTTAAGTCGAGCTATAATTAATCTTATTCAAGTTATCTCAAACTTTTTAACACTTGGAATCGTACTTTTAAAAAATAATCTTTAGCGGCTAAGTTAATATTTGGCTCAATATTTTTTTTTCTGTCCACATCACAAACCTTTCAGAGAGAAATTTCATGAACAAAATTTTTGTAAAGCAAAAACTGTTTAATAAATATAGCTTTCCAAACAAAAATATTTTAGTATGTGAGTTGATGATAATTTTAAGACTACATCATACTATTTTTCTTATATAAATCACTTCATAACAATGTTTCTGTAGAATTCTGACATATAAAATTAAATATTCAAATTCTGTCTCCAAGTAGCAGTTGTGTAAACCCTGTTGAAGTTCATTTGGCTGGTAATTCTGACGACATTTATGACATGATACTGGTTTTATTTTATGTTTCCCCTTTATTCCAATTATTCAATTTCCAATTGTCATTGAATGTGTGAAATTATTCTATTCGAGTAAATATTTATTGGGCTAGAAATGTAAAAGTATTAAATATACCGGAATATGAATATGTGACTTATAGTTGTGATTGTATATATATATGATAGTATACATGTGACTGAAAGTTGTGGAATATATTTCTATACTTTAATGCTTAAGTCAAGACGATGCTTACTGTACATATTTTATTGGCCGGCGTCCTGACATAAGGGTAGCGTGCTTTCGTCCAGATCTGGGAGTTCCGGGTTCGACTTCTAGTCTGGATGTGGTTGTCCCTCCTTTGTGCTCTATCTGTGACGTGTGTATGGATGTACCCAATCCCCGTAAAAATAAAACACTTAGCCTTACTCGATGCAACTGAAAATACAAGAGACGCTCACACCGCTTAAGTCGATGTCTTAAAGAAGCACGGTAAAATGCCGTAAGTCACAACAACAGCAAATTCTAATCCTAAACTCTGCATTTAAATATTACAAAAAAAAAAGTTATTTTTAAAATCATGCTATTACCATAAAAGTTTATTTTCATGGGTATTTGTAGTAGGAGTTTTAGTTATAATTTTATTCTTTATTATATAATAAAAAGAAACATGGTGGCATATAATAAATAAAATCAATATAAGCTCTGAAAATCAACCGTATAATTCGGTTTACACTGCTAGAGCTGAACAATAAATCAAAATGTTAAAGCCAACAAGAAATACCGAGCAATAAATAAATTCCATTTACATCCACTTCGGATCGTTTATTGGCGAGTAAATCGCGTTGAAAACTCGTATAAAATTCGACTAAGCCGGAATAAATCCATCATTTCTTTCCTGTTTAAAGCCATAAAACTTTGAAAAATTTAAACCGAAAGAAAAAAAAATTCTCTTTGATCCTTTAACAATGTTTATTTTATGCATTTTTACTATCTATGAACCGGTTATGAACTTTTATTCACTCTGAAGAGGATGTAAAATTTCCCATTGAAGAGGTAAGCAGATTTCAATTTATTTACTCAATTACAATAAGAGTATGATATTTTTTTCTATTTCCTCAAATGATGAAATGAAAATAAATAAAATTTCATTTGCTATTAAACTGATTCAAAATAGCTTTCATCTGTCCGTTAAAGTGAGAAAAAAAATGAAATTTAAAATATTTTCTCTGTTTATATACAGGACATTTATTTATAATAAAAACTTATAACAGAAGAATTGCATTGGTTTAAAAAGCACACTTTAGTAGAAATTAAATTTAATTTAAGAAAATTTATAACAACTTTTACTGAGTAGTATTTGCTTCGAATGTTTCACTAAAAATTAACCACAAAAATTAATTTATATAACTATTCGTTGGTTATTTATATAACTATTCATATAACCTATTAATAACTCCCGAACTACGAGCAGCACATTTTAGCCATGATCTGAGCATCGCGGGTTCGAGTCCTGTTCGGAAATGGTTTATTTTTACTATGTGCTCTATCTGTAAGGTGTGAGAAAGAGACTCTCTATACAAAGGGGCTCTGCAAGCGAGTGTGTGTCACACTCGTATGAGATAAAGTCAGACTTACTCAAAGGTTTAAAGACAAAGGAGGGTCAGAACCTGCTGCATCCGTCTCCTCCCTCTTTCTTACCTTGCTTTTTAACGGTGTTCAATCTTAAGAGGATAAACAAAAACATAATTGTGGAATTTTTATTATATGGCATCTTTAAAATTATGAATATCTATTTCATCCCAGCATTTTATAATATATTTATTTATTTTAAAATAACATTTTTTTTTTCATTAAAAATTGATTATTGTATAAAATTATTCCAAAACTCAAACTAAAAACTATTATTTTATTTCCAAGATCTTATTAGAGGAGAAAAAAATGATTAAAAATAAAACAGAATATTATTTAATTATGAAAAATATCTTATCTTATGCCAACAAAATAAATAAAAATCACAGAAGTTCAAAAGATAAAGGACATACTGATCAATACAAATATGTAAGTTTGCATAATTAGGTTATCGAATGCCTTGTTTGTAATTTGCTGTAAACAAGACATAGCCTTAATAATGTTATAATTTCTTCATTTTTCTGTTCTTAAATTTTGAGAGAGATATCTTTAATTTTAATTGCTTTTCTTTATCACTAAGTAATTTCTGATAATTCATTGGTTAATCATTTCATAGATTACAGTAATAATACATTGATTAAACATTTCATAGATTATAGTTAATAATCCATTTTTATTAACTGCATCGATTATAATAATTCATTAATTAATCCCTTCCTGGATTATAGTAATAATTTATTTATTAACTACTTCATAGATTAATATCTAATAATTTTTATATGCTATACATTCATTTTCAATTATTGCATTTTGATACAATTCTCACGTTATAGTCACACATATGTGTTGGCAACTAAATTAGAGAGTGCAACAAATGATCTAGTAAAGGTTAATTGTGTGTAGATTTCATGATGATTACCACAAGAATTTTGAGCTAAACTGACAAAAAAAAAGATTAAAAAAAGAAAACATATATGAAAAAAAAAATCCTCCAAACAAACCTCTAACGTGTTTTGCATTGATAATTGATGCAAAGAAATACTGTTAATTCACTACAGAAATCTGCGAAAAAATTACCTTCGTGTGAAAAAAAAGGATAAAACAGAAAGAATTATCCTATAATATTTATTAGCAGAAAACACGTTCTGAATATAAATGCAGATTTATTCTTATTCTGTATGCACTTCTTTATAAATTGGACTTAAAAAAATACTGCGAATGAAAAAAGAAGAAGAGAGCCATTGATTATTTAATTTTCTAATGCATCTCACTTTCTCATTTCAAACAAAGAGCCAATCAGTTGCCGAAATGGAACAATTTTTTATATTTTTTTTCTTCATATAATACAGAAGAATGATTGTCGTTCTCCTAGTTAATTTTCACTCCATTCCCTAGGGAGCTGAATCGTTAACCCTAGGTTTAAATTTCAAATAAGAAAGCTACGTCCTGATTTTTTTCCCCATTTTCTCATTTCTTTTGATTCTAAAGAATTTGATCTCTTCTTAAATTTCTGAATTTTTTTCCTGGTATTTTTTAACCTTGTAAGAAAGTATTCCATTAGGTATTAAGTAACTTTCAGACGAAGTGATTCGCTAGCCTGGATTGATTCTCCTGCACAAAAATTGCGACTGTCTAAGAAGCGAACATCTTTAGATTACTGATTTATCTCAAGAATATTGCGTTAAATATTTTGAGCTTTTGATTTTGCATTAAAAATTAAAGATAGGTATAAGTCCTTTTGTGTTTTTAATTAGATGTATATAAAAATTCAATAAATGGCTTGCAGATATTTGATAGAATAAATATTTTTAAAAGGTTATGAAGACTTGGAAGTTATTGACATTCGACCTTTTATAAACGTTGTTTAGCAGAAAGCCATGAAAGCATAAAACATTTTTTGCGTTAAGATCACATAAATATTTGTTAGTGATGACATCAAATATTTGAAATATTTCGAAATATTTCATAAATTAAACAAAGAAATAATTTTCTTCAAATTTTGACCTTCTTTAGAATAGCCTAAATCTAATAATAAAAAGTAACTGATTAAAGATGTTATGTTTCAAATGATCAAATTTCATGTACTGTATTCTTTCAAATACTTAATATTCAAACAAACTCAAATGTTAATGAGGTTTATTGAAATGTTTCTTTTTCATTGTTTCTTCTCTTTAAACATTGAATTTTAAATCACACTTTTTCAATTGGTTGATTTCTTGGTACTTTTTGGTACAAGAGCCGTAGTTGTTTATGCTGCGTACAGTAAAGGGTGGAGTCAAATATAAAAACGCACATGCTAAAATATAAAAGAAAATATCGGCACTAATAATTAGATAAGAATGCTTTTCCTTCTTATTTTACCGGAAATTAAAAAATCTTTATGCAATATATTGATATGAAAAGATGAATTAAAAAGGTTCATTTATGAAGCTTTATAATGTTCGTAAAGTTTTCAGTAGAATTACATCAGATATAAATTTCCAAAATATATTTATACTTTATTTTATACTTACTTTTATTTTATCCTTTTTAAAGTACTTTAAGAATTTTAAAAATTTAAATACCAAAATTTTGCATAGAAATAGTGACATATTTAAAAACATAAGGTGAGATGAAGGATCCTACAAAAATTACACTGCACCTAGCTAATAAAGGCGATATATTTAAAGGATATGATATTAAACTCTCATTATAACTAAGAATTAATAATGAGATATAAAATGTCGATTAATAATTAATAAAGTAATAATGAACTTAAAATTTAAATATTATAAGATATTGTGCATTTGGAAATAAAATAATTTATTTTTCCCCGCGAAAATCTGTACAAAATCTATTATTGCTTTCGTTTAACAGGTTTAGGACATCATTTCTTATAATTATTATTCTTCAAAATTAGTAATGGATATGTATTTTATAATACGTTACTGAATTATGGACTAAAATACTCATCTTTGATATATTTATTAAACACTGCATTTTATACATGCATTAACACTGACAATACATCCATATGTTAAAGAAAAAATGGGTTAAATTTTCTTTTATTTAGTGCTTAAAACTCATCAGTTAAAGTTATTTCAAATAAAGCTAAAAAATCAAATACTTAAGACAATCTAATATTAAGAATATAAGTTGAAAATAATTTGATGAAATATTGTCGATGCTGTATTCTCGTACAATTTTCTCTTTCTTAGAAGATTAAAAGAAGAGAATAAATTCTAAAAAACCAAGGCATAAAAAGGAATACTGAATAATATAAATGACTTCAGACGATTTTAAAAAAAATCTAATTTACAATCTGAGTTGTATACTTATATTAATAGGTTTTGATAATAAATAATTGTAAATTAAATGGTTGACAGTAACTTAATTCATATTTATGTCGATTATATTCGTTTGCATTTAAAAAATATTCTAACATTATTTTCATCAATAACTTATAAGAATCAGTTTCGCCATTATAATATTTTAGTATTCAAAAGCAAAATGTCCTTTTTTATTATTTTAAGTACCTATTTATCGAAATTAATAAAAAAAATAATATAGAAAAAGGTATGGACTCCCTCTTTAGATACTTTCCTCTATAGAATCTCCCTCTTTATATATTTTCTTTTAATTACTTTTTGTTCGATTTTTTTAAAAAACATGATTTATTCTCTTGAAAAAAGCAGAAATTCCTTAGATAAAATCGAAAGTATGAAGAAATTTTAAGAAAATAAAAAACAAGAATCTTAATTAATTAATTAATAGATTTGAAAATCTATAAAATTCTTGAGTAAAATATTCGTGTGCTATTTAAGAAATAATAATAATCTTAAATTATTTGCAGGAAGCTGGTATTTCCAAGTTATGAATTAACTGAGGCAATATGGAGATTTAATACTGCAAAATATTTGGTATCGTTGAATCAATAATTCGGTTAGTTAGGTTTAAAACGAAATTAATTTTTGAAGTAGAGTAAAATTTAAATTCAATACGGCATTGAAAATATTACTTTAAACTTATGCTTCTAAACAATTTAAGCTTTCAGTCCTATAGTTATTAGTTAATAGGAAAAGTAAATTTATTGTAAACATACCTCATCTTGCAAAAGACTATCATTTTTTCTTATTTCAACGAATTATTTTCATTTTTTTTTAAACTTAAACTTTAAAAAAGGAATACTTTAAATAAGAAATATAGTTTTATAATATACTTTTTGATATGAAATGTGGTCCTCTGATGTAAAAGTATTGAAATAACAATTTTAATTAATAAGATGTCATTATGCCAATAAATGATCGGAAATTTTTGAGTTTTCATTTTAAAGTAATTACAATTTTTAAAATCAAATTTATAAAACATTTCGCATATTTATTATTCATTAATTTTAGTAAATAATGTATATTTGAAACTTTTAAATAATTATTTTTTACTGTCAAAACTGAACAATTATAAACTGCTTATGAAAATTGGCACAGAAATCAAATTAAGAAATTCATCGATACAGAACCATTTTAATCACGATGAGGACTGCAGAATCCAATTTATTCAAATGATATATCATTCAAACAATATTACACATCATTATTCAGTCTTATTCATCATCATTCAAAAGTCATTGATTATTGACTAATGGAGATTTAGACAACGAATCTAGTAGTTATTACGTAGGAAGTAATTCCCTTAATGAACATTTCATTACCAGAAAACGTTCTACTTGGGTCCAATCCCTAGAAATATAGCCATTCCGGTTATCAATCCCTGGCAACATTCAAATAAATCCGGACTTTGTCTTTTCGGAGCATATCCTGCGTCTACCTCAGAATCAAGCAATCGCTTTGACCGCTCTTTGTCCATTCTGCGACGCATAAAATCTCATTACCCCTATCTATAAACTACAGCACAACCTACATCGTGGAGTGCCCCCGATGAGACAATAAAGCCTCTCATGTGATATTATTAAATCCTTCAATAGGCATGTATTAACGCTGGAAGAGTTTGAACTCGCTCTCTTATCTGTCGTCGAACATAGCGAGATGGTTGAGTAGAATTGTTGGAGCTCCATTCCCTGATACGTCATGGATTGACGAAGCGATAGCTGTCGCAGTGGAATGGGAAGTTTTGTTTACTAATATCTATGCCGTGTTGTTTGATCTTTGGTTCGTAACTTGCAATCGTCCATGAAGGTTGGATTCAATCAAGTTTGATGGAAATAAGCATATTGAATTCTTCACTTTTCATTAATGTGGCTTCATCATTTTGATAATATGAGTAATATGCAATTATAAATCTAATGTAAAACCTTTTATCTTTTTTGACAAAGTGATCAATTTTATTGTCATGGCTTATGGTAATAATTAAAAAAGTAATTTGAAAACAAAAAACGTACTAATTTAGTTTATTTATATCATCGTTCAAAATGCGACAAATATGGCAATATTGACCATTGATTTTAAACAGAAAAGTAATACATTTCGTTGTGATTTCTGCGTATATGAAGCGTGGGTGAAAGTAAATATCATTTAACCTTTTCACTTCGGGCCTGTTCAACTAGCTGTGCCTATCCTGGCAGGTCAATTTGTGAGTCAAACGATGGGTGTTGGGAGTAAAGCAAGATTATCTTTGTTGAGAACTCGTTTTACATCCTTCATTTCATTGATCGTTCGAAACAATAACTGTACTTTCAGATAAGAAATTACTCTGCTAGTTGGGCCGTGTCTGTAATGAAAGAGTTAGAAACCACATTTATAAAGAGACATTTATTAATAAATACCTTGCTATCCTGCTAGTTGGGAATGAATTTGTTTCTTGCCGGTTTCAGAAATAATTAAAATTCAGGCAGCTGAATTTTTTCTTAAATTATTTTACTTAATAAAGTTATAAATATCTACTATTCTTTATTTACCTAAACCAAAGAAAGCCATACTAATCTATTTTCTTTGATTATATATCTTCATTCATCATACCATATATTTTTACCATATCCATATATTTTTATATTATCCATATACCATATCCATATATTTTTAGCAGAAAAATAATATACCTAATAATGAACAAGAATAGACGAGGCGTGGGTGAGCATAAATATCATTTACCCCTATCACTACGGATTTGGTCCAACTGGTTGCTCCTATTCAATCTTACTAGAATGGTTTCTGGTTCAAACGAGGGGTGAAAGATGCAAAGCAAGATCATCCTTCGTGAAAACTCTTCTTACATTTTCCAAGACTAGTTCGAAACAGAAACTATTTTGTCAAAAAGAATTTGTTCTACTGGTTCGGCTAGGTGACTATTGAAAAAGTTATCCATTATAGCATTTTTAAAGAGTCATCTATTACCGGATACTTCGAAATCATGTTAGTAGGGGATGAATTTATTCCTTGCTGTAGTTTGTAGAAAATAAAGCATGATGTCACTTAACGATTCTTTGCTGTTTCCTCTGTTTTAAAGGGCACTGCTTTTCCCAGCTTAAACTTTAACCAGGATTATAATAAATATTTACGATTAAATAACCATAAATATTGAATTCATATTGATTTCATTTACGCATAATGAAATAAGCATTAGTCAATTCTTCCTGATATTTTGTGTCTTTGATTATAAGCCTTCAATTAGATTAACAGTGCAAAGAGTAATTTTTAATCAAGATACAAATTCCATAACATATAAAATGGTATCATAAACGACGATTCCGGCCCATCCAAAGGCATACAGAAAAATTCGAATAGTCAAAATGCCGTATAAGAGGGAAAAGGGGCCATCACTACCTTTGTAGGAGGCATATATAGAAATTGGTTAGAATGTAATTCACTCAACTTTTCTGTACACATTTGGGCAGCCAGAATTAACCACCATTCCGGATATTTCTTGCCCCCATTTCTGAGGTGAAAGGGGTTTTCAAATTGATGTGTCGATTTACTATATTATATTTCTATAAATTTAATTTCAGATTCATATACTTTGAAATCTGAAGTTAAAAGTTATCATTTCTTTAATAAATTTATTAGTTCTACAAAGTGACAATAAGAGGAATTATAACATTTTTTTTTCAAATGTTATTGTATCTAAAATATTTAAAAATAATTGTAAGGAAATGTGTCAACATAAATTTTGATATAGTTTTATTCAAAATAGTTATATTTACACCCCGTTATTAAACAACACTAGAACTATTTCGGAGCTAACCTCATAATTTTGAATCGAGACCAAATAACAAAGAAAATATCTGAGTTTGCCCAACAGAAGTTTACCCCTCATAAGAAGTTTACTACATCAATCTAAAAATAATTACTCTACAAAAATGTGTTACTTTACTTAAATCAAAGGATTTATCTATCACTTAGAGATAATTTAGATTTGTTACCTGTTTTATTGCGTATATTTGTCAAATACGACAAAAATCCGATATTGTTAGTTTCTACTCAAAAATTCTTAGAAAGAAAAGTGTTGTGATATTTCTGATTAAATAGTCATCCTTTAGAAACTGAAAGGTTGAAATAAATGTGCTTCATGCTTCAAATATTAAATATTATAGTGGCATTATAAAAACAACAAGTCAGTTTTGTCCGATGACTATTCATTTTCGAAATTAAAAAGTAAATTTTGCAGAAATGAATAAGGTTTATAACAGCAGTTTTTTAACAGAAGCATCGGACATTGCTTTTGTTTTCCATGTAAAATTGATTGAATGTAGTTTTAGCAATGCTTGAGATACAAACAATTAATTTTGAAAGAAAGGGTTTGATAACTGTCGTTCAATTAGTGTTAAACAGAAGTAATATGTAAATAGCTGTTAAACTGATATAATACGTAAATAACTGCATCAGTTTATGTATATCTGTATCATCAGTTAAATCAAATTAAAATTGATATAAATTTAATTAGATAAAGGGGGTTTACACTTTCTTCCATTGTAATTTTAACAAACATGTTGATCCTGCTGCCTCTTATTAAAAGTTTGCAAATCCATCTGGTTAAACATTCATGTCAAATTGCCATTAAATGAATCAAACAATTTTAATATCCAAGAAATCAAATAAATCAAATCATGGTGCCATCAACGGGCTCTTTATGATAGCATTATTTCAATAAATGTGAAGAACGACATGTTGCAAGTTAATAAATGAATTAATAAAATATTAATACAGATATTTGCTTATGATTTGGAAATTGCAAAATCATACAGTAGGTTTAAGAAGCTGGTGAATTTCTAAACGAAATTAGTATGTGTAAAAAATTACAATTAAGATGGATAAAAACAGTGAAGAGATATTAAAATTTACTTTAGAATTTCAGAATTATATTTAATAAAAATACTCTAATACAAGTATAGATTTCTTTCATTTTTAAATCCACTGCAATTTGTAACATTTTGTTCTAAAAAGGCTTAACAGCTTCTCCCACTCTTCTTTACAATCCCTTACCGAACAATTGGTCATTCCCTCTTGAACATAAGCCGCCCGCATATCTCATTCCTCTTCCAAAAGTTCTCATCAAACGCTTTTCTACTGAAGTGTAGACCAATGTCAGCTTCAATATACCCTTTTCCGCCGTCAATGGACAAATGAAAAATCTCTCTTTCTATCCGAACTCCTTCGAATGGTGAGGTAAAACACTGGCAGAAACACTTAACGAGAAACGGCATTTCTGTTCAGGCAATAGATCGGAAATGTCCAAAGCAATTTATAGGCAGCCCTCATCATTTTGGAAAAGGCCAAGGGGGTGTGGAAGGGAAAGCAAGGGGTGGAAGATTGGGAAATCAATATCTACGTGGCTTGAATTTCGTGATTGTGATTTCTTAGGTAAAGACTCGTTAATCGTATTGTTCTTTTCGGATGAAACTTGAGTTCATGAATCAAGGGAAAAAAAGGAAATGACTCAAGGCAAGTCTACAAAGTTAAATTAAAAAGAAAATGCTTCTTCTTTTATATTTTTTTATTTTATTTTTCAAGTGCCTAATCCAACAGAAGTCTATTTTAGTATTATAAAGTGATTTAATGATCTATTTAATGGGATTGAATTTCGGAAAGGAAAAATCTATTATGTTGTCTCTGCTTTAAATTGCATTAATTACGTTCACATTTTATTCGGAAGCGACAATGTGAAACGATTGTAATAATGTCTTAGTAGACTATGTCCTTAAGATATCTTTTTGATTTTCAATACAATTATAATTTTATTTACATTAATTATATGTAGTTATATTAAATGTTAAGTTTTGAATTTAATAATATTATTTCTAAGATGATAATTTAGTAATTTGCTTTTACTTTCCGGATGAAATGTGATTTAAAAGGTTAAAAAAATCTTTAAAATATGATTAAAAATGAAGAATAAATACTTGTAAAATTTTCATTTCTTTTTTTAGTATTTAGTTGAAACAAAATACGTTTTTTTAAATATTTTTAATACTAAAAATATTGAAAATATCAAATTACCCTTTTAACAAAGTTTATCACATAAATCTAAACTTTTGCTCTGAAATAACTCTATAAAATGAATGTAACGAAGCCCATTGTATCATATTATTTTTTATGAGACTACTACGAAACTTTCAACGATTATTCATTTACAGTGATTTATTTGTAGTTGCAAAGTTTTATTTTATTTTTTTATTTTATTATGTGGATATTCCAGATATTATATTACTAGCTGCTTTCAATTTTTAGAAAAAAATAAATAAATAAATTCATCTTCAACGTATTTAACTTGCTATAATAATGAACGACTTATTGCAAATCGTTAAATAATGTTCTTAAAAATAAGAAGAGAGTTTTTATAAGTTGTTATTAATTTGGTTTTTTCTATCTTAATAAAAAATTAATTCTTCAGCAAATTTTTGTTATATTTTTAAATCCAATTAATGCCATTAAAAGTAGTACTTCTTGAATATAATATTTATTATTTCTATAATGATTTATTTATAAGAATGTTTTTGCACAGTCATCGAATACTTATCGTAACGCAGAAAAGTTAAAATACTTGACAATCTCTTATTTATTGGGAAAAAAATTCTATACACCTTTTTCAAGATTATATTTAGTTTGTTCTCATAACTATTTTTAAACTATTATAAAGAGCAGGCTTTCAACAATAAAATTGCGTTTGTTCTTTTCAGTTCCACCTAAAGAAACAATCATATTGGATAATGAAAACAATGAACTGTCTGGTGTAATTGGACCCTATGATGAAGGCTCTGAATTACGTCTGAGATGTGAATCCATCGGAGGTGAGATGTTTTACATTCAGATCTTTCCAACATTTAATATAATCATTGCATAAGTTTTTAATATGATAGAAGAATTTTTTTATTTGAATTATTATTGAAAAAACGTGAGATGAAAGAGTAAATTCGTACTTATATAATATTCAGGTCCTGAGCTATTTTTATTAAAGAATCTGATGGATATTTTGGAAGAATGAAAAGTAATTACTGTTAAAGCATAATGCATGAAACCAGTTTTATTCAAACTTTTACAGAAAAAAATCACCCTATCTATTAAATCAAATTTTTTAATACGATTTCTTAAAATTTTTTATTTTTGTTTTATAATATATTATTGCTTATAAATATGATTTTTTCTATCAAATATATAGTAAAATTAAATATATCTAATTAAAATAACATTTTTGTAAAATATGTATTCACAAAGCAATAACTACATTATTTTTGAAGAGAGCTTTCTATTTAGCTAAAAACTAAGAAATTGCTATTTTATTGAAAAGGATTTATTTTCAAACAAATATTCTTAAAATAATGTCTTCGCATATTATCTTTTAATATTATGACTAGATCAATATGATTAAATTTCCAGCTTTTATATGAAGAGTATTGTTGTAATTCTGTTGTATAATTTGGTTTAATTTGAAGATATATTTTTACAGTAAACTTTCAGTTCTGAATACCAAAGGCACTATAACGTATATCATTTCAGATTCCAGTATAATCTAATTAAAAATGCATTGCTTGTTTAGATACAATTTCATTCGATTATATAATTCAATAATAATAGAGTTTTCGTAATTCGTATAATAAAGGTTTCAAAATTCTTTATAATAAAGTTTACATAATTTATATGTAAATAAATGATATGTGATGAAATAAATTTGCTATAATATGTAGGTAAATAAGAGTTTCATGATATAGCATTGTGGTGAAATAATTTTGCATTACTCCGAGCTTACGGTGGACATGACAACTTACAAATTACCAATGACGATTATCATTTTAAAAAATTATAATAATTAACAGCAACATCTAGACTTATTAGTTATTAATTTTTTATCTGGATTCATTAGTCATATCTATGAAGTTATCTTCTTGTTTATTTATCACGATCTTATCTTTATCATATCTGTATCTCTATTAGGATTCGTATAAAAATTTTATCATCTTTATCATCGTTTTTAAAGAGAGAGAAGCATTATTGATTTCGACTAATACAATAAAATCTTTCCAAATAAGAATTCGTTTGCTGGCATGTTAATTTGCAAATTTCCGCACCTTCCAGGGAAAGGAGATATAACTTTGGTTTGACCTACGATAGATAAAATGATCACCACCCCGTCTATAGGGCAAATACTGAAAATTCTGGTCTTGAAACCCAAATATTCTTAATGTGATGTCTGAATATTTGGGTTTCAAGACCAGAATATTTTCAGTCATTATATCAGTGATTTTATAGAGAGGGAAACAATTTTGCTTTGGATTCCAATATATTTAAGATATTGCCATATTAGATTTAGGAAGATTGCATTTCCCTTTGCAAATTTTGACAACTAGCAGTGAGTGAAGATTCAACTTTGGTTTGATCTAGGATGGGTAAAATGAATATCACTCCATTTATACTTCAAATATTGAAGCGACGGGTAGTGAAACCCGAATATTCTGAAACAAGATTAAATGTATTCAAACTTTTGTAATTCCATCATTGAGTTGCAGTCTATTTCTTTTGAGACAGATCTTTGTATATTTCTAAGTATGCATGCATTTTCAAGAATTGTTTTTCTTTCTTCCAGAAATTTTCCCAGTTGCTTCGAAATAATGTAATCTTCAACATGTTAATTTTTATGCAGAAGTACTTTGCGTTTATACAATCAATCTGTTACTGTAATTCCCAATTTTTTTTGCTTTCTTTTTTACTATCTAGATTTTAAAATTTGATTTGTCCTTTTATGTGCATCATTATGACATGTATCATCATTATGTGCATCATCACCCAGTCAGCACTTTATATGCAAATTTCCAAGTTATAATTCTATAACTTATCTTTTTCAAGGTAATATAAAAAATTCCAATGATGGGAAATGGAAGTTTAGCAATAAATTTACTATTCAAATTTTTAGGACTAGTATATAGTATAAAATTTTCATCTATTGAAATTTTATTTCTTATAATTTGTAAGTTTCTAAATTTTTTACTCATTAATATTTTTAAAAATTTTGAATGGAACACTCTGGTCATATATTTCACACCCATCCCTTTACATTCAATGCGCTGATATTTAATTAGAAAAATCTTTTGCATAATTTTCCAATTGAGTAAAAGACATCATATTTTTAAAAAGCGAAAACACTTTTTAATAAAAATGAAATATTAGAATTGAATTTATAAAGTTTAAATATTAAAAACGGTGTAATCATAATTAATAATAGTAGAAATAACAATAATTTTTAATATATCTGTTGCGTTATGGAAATATACGATTAAAATTATTATGTGATTAAATATATTATCATATGCAGGTTTTGTTATGGAAATTTATTTAACTTAAAAAATGTGTAGCAGTCTATATAATTAATAACACAGCTATTAGAATATTTAGAAAAATTACGATCTCTTAGTAAAGAATATTATTGTTAATTCAATAATATACTTTTGAATTATTAGAAATTTAAGTATAAACTAACATAGTTTTTCCTGTGACAACTTTATTTGCTTTTCATGCTATTACATTTTAAACACGAATGCAATTAATATTTCTGTCAGCAATGAAAAGCACATAGTCAGAATTTTGCTTATATCGTGATATTACTAAGGAATTAGGGAAATTTTTAAATTCATTATTGATCAAAATTAGTTTAAACGCCTGGTTTAAATATGTTTTTCTAAGTGATTAAATGGTGATGGCTAAATCTTGGGTGGATAACTTTTGATTGCAAATGTACGAATTTATTTGTAATAAAAGTTTATCGAGCCATTTCATACTAGCCTATGGCTCATTTTATGTCTTGAATCTCTGCAAGAGCTTTGTTTCCTACATTTCAACGTACTTTTACTCAATAAAACTAGATTTTTTTTCTTCCAACTCCTGGACATTCCTCGATTAAAATATGGCGGCTAGATAAAATTTTATTCATGGATGGACTGCGAAAGAAAGGAAAGAAAAAAAGTTAAGCTGCTTGAGATACTTTCTGCTGATAAAATCAAAACCGAAAATTCGAATGCGAAGGCAAAAGAAAAAAAAAAGGATCCCAACCTGAACAAAAGTCTCAATAATTCAGATATTAAGATCTCTTTTCCGATGCCTCTGGGCTTTGATACTTACGCTTACGTGAAGATAAGGTAATTATGTAACAAACTAAGCCAATAATTCTTCTTTTACTATAGATGTAATGGATCTGCCTTATCTAAATGCATTTTTCGATCAAACTGGGACAATTTAATGCATCCCTATTATTCATATGTGTTCAGTGCGTAAAGACAAAGCTTTAAATTTAAGATTAGTGCAACGAAATTTCTACATCAGTTTAAAGAAGAGGCCTATCTTTTTGGTCTATAGTAACTTATTACTTTTAGTACAGTGTCTAAAAAATAAATAACTTCCCAACACAAAAATCAGTGAAGCTTGAATCGTTCATTATAAAATAATTAAATTTAATAAACCGTAAATTTAAACTTGTTCTATCTTAATTAGGTCGAAGAAAGAATGAAAATTCCAAAATAAGTATAAGTTTTTAAACTTTGGAAGATAAGTGTTGATTATAAATTTTCCTTTCCTATTTGAGACAAATTTCAAGTTTTTTATATTCATTATTCTTTCTATCCACACAATTTATCAACAGTGATTCCGAATGTGAAAATTTAGGTTAACCCCATTATGAATTAAAATAAATTTGAAAAAATTTTCTCTTTAAAACATAAGAAAGTTTGCATGAATTTATTATTATATTATATTCAGTTTATGTTGAAATACATGCGAATGCTAAACTCATACACTGATAAATCAAAAATTGATTTTTTTTTCAATAAACAAAATTTTACCTCAATTCAGGATGAAATTGTAGTTAGTTTATTACATTTAATTGTCATACACAATATCCAATGTTACTTAATATATAATGTATGATATAACGAAATATAAAGATCAAAATTCACAAGTCTCGAGACTAACGTGAAGAGAGAGACTATGAAGAAAATTTCGTTTGCGTAATAAACATTTTGATCGACTATAAGAAATTGGAGGTTTTTATCAGAGAAAAACAAGATATATTCATTCTTCCAAACAGAACTGATTTTACTTCTTTAAGTCATAAAATCTGTCAAATATAATTTTAAAGCTATTCTGAAGTAGTTGTAAAGGTGTTCGCCCTGCACTTAATTTTTCTTACAACTTTATTGAATCATAGATTTTTTCATGCTTAACCAAAATAACTATTTTATCTGACTAGAAATTTCAAATGTAAAAACTAATCACAGATTTAAAAGTATTTTTTAACATGCAAATAAAATGCATTTTATGCATAAAATTTTATTCAGAGATTCAAATAAAATTATTGCCCCCATAGCAAAATCCTTTTATCATTTATCTGACTTGTGGGATCAACGATTTTCTAATTTAATCAGATTTAATGAATTATATAATTTATTAATTCTGAAAAATGAATAATAAATTCCCATAAAATATAATTAATTTAATTCCTCATTTAGCGGCAGATTCATTATTAATTAATACTGATCCTGACTCTATTGCTCTTCTAAGTTATCTATACTTATAATAAAGCTCAATGTGTGTGTGTGTGTGTGTGTGTTGGCGCTCTACAGGCCAGACCGTTGGACCTACAGCTGCCAAATTTGGTACATGTATACCTTGGAGGTCTGGAATGTGCACCTTGGAGCCCTTTTTTCGAATTTTTAATTAAAATTTGAATTAATTAAAATTTAAGCGAAATTTCGACGTTTTTCCGCTATAACTTCCGAAAATATGATCGCATAAACATGATTTTTACATCAATTTAAAGATTAAAAAATTAACCTTCTAATGGTATCAGTGTTTTAATGTAAAACTCAAGCTTCTATTTTTAACGAATTTTTAAAGAAATATTTTAACCATGTTTTTTGAGCACGTGACTGGATAAAATAAAAGAATGCCGGAAGTTCAAATAAAAAAAATTATCATCGCAAAATAAATCAACAGAAATGCAACTTTCAGCACGTGACTGGATAAAATAAAATAAATATAAAATGTGATATTTTCTTAAAAAAATAAATGCAAAGCAAAGGTTTCTACAATGGTTTGCAATATCTATATCATTAACTCAATAAATCTTCTTTGTTTACGGTAAACGTGATTGAATTTAGACAGGATATGCATTGAAATCCCAACTTAATGGCATATTTATATAATCGTTTGCAATATCTGTATCATTAATTTAATACTTTTTTCCCTTTCTCGCATTCTTTAAAAAAACATATTTAATATTTTGGCAACATCATCGAAATTTTTTTTTAATATTTTGGAAGCATAACCGATGGTTAAAACTGACTGATTTATAAAATTAAGGAATATTATTAGGAAAAGGTGTACTTTTAGAACTTTCCGTCCATCATCTTAAAGAAAATATTAATTTCAGGTCAATCAATGCCCGGAATTACTTCAAGGCTAATGAATATGTGATTTAATTAAAAATTTCAGAACGCTTTACTCATGGCGAACCAGCTGGTCGCCAAAGGTGGCTAGTATACTATATTTCAAAAAAATCTATGCATCAACTTATGCTTCAAGATTTTTCTTCTATTTAAAAGTAATTATTAAATCCGAAATATAGAGAATCTCGAGTTATTTCTGATTGCAAAATATATGGTTAAAATATTTTTTATAAAGAAAGTATGAGAATCCATGACATTTATCTTCAGGATACCCAGGAATCAAATGAACTCATCTTCATAATTCACTAGAAATTCATCTGTATTAGGCACAAACATTATCATCTGAGTTACAACGCAGTTGCTCTAAGTTACTTCTTTTATGCAGAAATCACAAAAAGGAAAGAATTAATCCAAACAAATGAAGATTTTTACACAGTTAACATTACTTCTTTTATTGCGCAAAGCGTACAGGCATCTTAAGTGCAATTGAGAGACAAGTGACAAGTCCCCAACGGATGGGCTTCTTCTTTGGAGATCTGACAATGACAGGTCTTAGTTAAGAGGGGACAACTGGTTAATAGAACATGTCCTCAGCAGAAACACAAACACGTCGACCTACATCTCTCTGGAGTGTTACGAACATAACGACCGAAGAAGATAAAAAATTGAGTTTAGATTTTCACTCAAAGTTCATCCCTATGGCCTTTGCTGCCAAACTGATGGGAATTTGTTTTTACGTTTAGTTTTTTAAAAAATATTCCCTAATTAATCGTAAAACTTACTTAGTAAAATTTTTAACACGAATACACAAGTGCTGGAGCGTAAAAGACTCGATTTACGGTATTTCTTATGCATTTTATTAGAATATCTATAAATATAGATAATGCTAACTTAAAAATAATAATTAATTGAAACTAACATATGTATGCATATGTATAAAAATATTGTGACTGTATAAAAATAAATTTACCAATTCTTTTAAAGAATTCTTTTAGTGCATTACAATATATAAAGATCCAGATTATTAAAATTCTGCTTTAAGATCGAAATATTTTGTTGGCATTGATGGCCTCTTACATACCATTTTTAAAAATTCAATATGTTTCGGAAAGAAATTTATCATTTTAAAATGGCTAAAAAAATGATGACACCACAACAGTCATTTTATTTTCCAAAGTTCCTTATTTCATTAAATAATCTGTTTAAAGTCCATGTCTTATGCACAAATCCATTTCATTTAACTCATTATTTTAAATCACAAGATGCACCTTCCCTATAAAATGCTAATATTATCAATTGTTTCTTCAGTTCCTACCATTAATTCACAATCTCCCTGTATATATTTATTTATTTATCTTGCTCAAATTTTCAATCGTTAAAATAATATTTTTTTATTCATCCACTCAAGTTCAAATGCATTTTTTACACTTGAAGTGGATTTTACACAATTTTAATACAATTTTTTCTTAAATATGAATTCCTTAATTAAATTTAATTTAGTTTTTAATATTTTAAATAAAATTTTAGCAGTTTGTAATGGGAATTGAAATCGACAGGCAGTAGTTCAATAGAAAATATGCAAAGGTTTCGTATTTTTCACCTTGAAGGTGAAGAATGTGAGTTAAATTCTTGCAAAAATCAATAATTTTTTTATATTTAATACCTTTTTTGATAATTATTTAGTAAATGGTAACTAAACTAAAAGTTTTCTTTGTTGATCAAAGTAAAAATTGAATTGATTTTTTAATATTGATTGTTAATACATAGTAGTCATTATTATGGGTTAATTTCTGTAAAGTTAATAAAATTTGAGTCTCATAACTGTCAATACAAATTTTAATGAGAACAGCTTTGACGTATAAGCAGATTTAATTTTTAATGTATTAGAATACACAGACGTTTATAGACATTCTCTGTCGAACTGGTGTTGAATCGTCTTTGAAGTTGTATCTTTAAAAAAATGAAAAATATTTATGTTTGAATCTTTACAACAACTATTTTAAATAAATGCATTCGGAATATTTTATACCACAAAAATAAAATAATAATTAATTCAAACAGTAAGAAGATATATATATTATTTCTTATATCGTCAGAAATATATTTAATAAACGTTATAAAACAAATTACTTTGAATTTAAATTCAAACAGTTCAAATTCTCTATACTGATTTCTTCATTTCAATAATCTTAATATTGGATACAACATTTTTCCTGGCGTATTTTGTTGTAAAAATTGATAGTTATTTCAATTTTATTCTTAAAACTTACTTATAGGAGGATTTCACAGCGAGCATTTTCCTTAAATGTTTATAAAGTATAAAAAATTTACAGTTAACAAAAAAAGTATTAAAGTTTACAAAGTATATTTATTTCCAGAAAAATGTTCATAAAGGAAAACATTAAAATTCTTTTCATATTTCTGACTTGAAGAAACTTTGAATTTCTTTTTTTCAGTTTGCATCTCAAATAATATCTTACAAATATATTTGAAATTCAATATTCAACTTAAAGTTTGTAACATATAAAATGATCATCCTAATACTTCTTTCATACTGTGAATTTTTTGGAATATAAAATGAAGTGAAAAAGCAAATATTTCAATCAAATGTGAATGTAAACTGATGAAAATCGTTCCCGTATTAAAACAATAATATTTGGGAATTATTGGAAATCCGTTCCATAAATGTATTGCATCCAAATTATTCTGTCTAGTTATCATATTATCTAACTATATAACTTGAAATGAGAACAGTTTTCTCATTCGCTATCAGATTTTATATGTTTTCTTCATACTTGTAATCTTATTATGTAATTCAGTTTAATGTCAGTGGCTTGACAAACATTTTCCATCTATAACCTTTGAAGAGAAACTCCATTACAGAGATAATGTCTTTCTCTTTTATATTCCATTAGCGAGATCCATTAATGCAGACTTCCAGCTTTACTTATGCATAATGATTATAAAGATTTACGTCAAATAATCAGACAATCCTTATCATTCATAATTTCATTTCAATAATGCCTGGCATAAGGCCATTATTAATATTACAAAATAGCGTTGTATATTACCTGGAATATTAATGGGCCTGCGAATATCACAGCAAAAAAAGTTTTGACGTATGTAACATTCTGTTTTTAGTCGATTAAATCATTAAATTGAAAATCGATTCATAGGAATTTTAAAGAAAAACAATTTTTTCAAATAAAAAAAAAAAAGTTTTTATTTTTCAGTTAAATAAACTTGTTCAAAAAGTAAATTAGTTTGCTTTTTATGAATACAAAATTAACAGCTAAATTTAAAATATGTATAAAAAAGTATTGTGGTTATGCATGGATTTGAGCAAGTTCACTGAATAAAATGTAACTGCCATCTTTATTTATAAACATTTTTTTCTCTTCGTATAATCTCAAAATAAGAATAACAACCTTTCATCAAATATTTTTTTCTTTCGTGAAACACAATTCGTAATCGTTCGACATGTTTAAAGATATCTCAGATTGAAATTTAAAAAATAATTTAGTTATGCAAAGAGATAAAGTTTATTTCTTAAGTCACATAAATTAACAAAAATGTAAAAATGCACTTGGATTTCTTTTACGAAATATATGAATCTGTCGTTGTACTTGCTAGTGGACTTGTCATAGACAACTCGCTGTCGAAGTAAGTGATTTAAAGTCTCTTTTTAGCGTCTCTTGTACCGCCATCTAGGCCCAACAGTACATCTTAACTTCACAATCTTTTTTAAGGGGCGGAAATAATTCATGTACAGTTTTAATATTAATGATTGAAATATTTAATCTCGAAATTATGTTAATTTTAATAGTTATGAATACTTATATAGCTTTCAAAGTTTCACATTAATCTATAGCTCAGAAAAATAACATGAAATTTCGATTGTAAAACACTTTTTGTATAAACCTAAATTTAAAGAAAAATGAGAATATTCTATTTGTTATCTACTCACCGAAGTTGTTGACTGTTAATAAGTTTTGGTTCAAACTCATCAAAGAGAATGAGGCAATTTTTCGAAATACTTATTCTATTTTCCCAGCATTAATATGAAATTGCAAAAACGTAAGCAATATTATTTATAATAAGTATTTCCCATCAACTTTCCTTCTAAATGATAATGTTTCATATAAAATGTTTTTTTTTGCATAGCTGGAGGAAAAATATATATTTTGTTATGAGGTTTAATACATTCGCTAGATCGCAATCTTCTCTTGGTATTTAAATAGATTTTCAAGTATTGAGTAAAATATAGATTCCAACAAACCTATTTAATAAATAACTAACCATATTTTTTAATTTCTATATCAGTGAAAATTTTATGTTTATTCCAAAATTTATTTTTTGGAAATCATTACAAGCAAAAAGAAATAAGGAAAACTTTCAGTTAAAAATACAATTTACATTATTCATTTGTTTTTCTTCTTGTAATAAGTTTCATTGTTATGTGAAAATAAAAAAGGAAAATTCATTTTAAAGATGAGTTATAAAAAATGATAAAAATTATTTTTCGAGTTCTTCTTCTTGAGTAAAATTTTATTTTTATTAGTTCATTTTTTTTTTTCATTTCAAAGAAACTGTTAAATATAAATCTAGAATCCATTCATAAGTTCAAGAGTATACGGGAGATTCCATGAAGGTCAAACGGACTTAACGCATTTCTTGTTTCCAATCTGATATTCATATTAATATAAATTCATAAAAACTGTATTAAAATCGATGCTGTCATCACCTTTATTTATTTATTTTAAAAACATACATTTTCGTTATAATTCATGAAACTATTATCGCTTGGGTAAGATAAAAGACAGTTTCAGGGAGAAACTGTTGCTCTTGAAAGACCAAAATTTTTATCTATTCTCGCAATCTAGGCAAAGAAAATAAGAAAAGTGTTCAAAATAAATATTAGATCCTATTTAGGGAAAAAAATTATTAATTTTCATAAGTATTTTAATTATTTAATTATTTAAAAGTAGTTAATTGGATTTGTTTGTTTTTTTCAATTCCAATCAAGACCATTACAAAATATCCATATTTCTAGTTAATAATTAATGCAAATTATTTGAAATACACAAATTATTACTAATTCAATTTCCCTAATACTACGCAAATTGAATTCTGACATAGAAACAATAATTTAAAAGTATAGAGTAACAGAGAATGAGCTTAAAAGCGAGGTACTCATTGTCAAAGATAACAAAATTACGCAACAAATCGAAAACATCACACGAAACAATCTTTCTATTCGTCTAAGATGGCTTATTCTATAATTTTAAACTAAACGCTGACGATCTTAATTCTACATAATTATTTGGGAAATTTGCATTTAGCTGCTAATTTTAACATTCGGATATCTTTTACACCAAAGCTCACTGATTACACCAATGAAATGCTACAAAACTAGCATGAACATTGAGACAAGTTCAAAAGCAATAAATATTGAGCATTTAGAAAAATATTAGAAAATACTTAATTAAATATCAAAAGTATTTAGAGAAAGGGAGATATATGGAAAATAGTCCTCTAAAAATTGGATATAATTAAAAATGAATAGTAAATTTCCATGATCTCTCGAAAATTAACTCAAAGCTGAAATTATATATAATTTAAAACCGATCATTCATTTTATCTACATTATACTACACTACACAATTTGAAATATTTCCCATATGGCGTAAATTTTTACAAAGAAAGTTGATTAAAGTTTTAAAAAAGCCTTTTGCACTGAGGTTTTCTCAGGAAAAGTTGTCTCTAATATTATACCTTTCTTTCTTTCCTGTTTGATCCCCTCAGAAAGAAATCACGGCATCGCATCCTTCGCTATCGATAGCCATTTCCTTCAAAAGAAACGTCTGTCAACACCACCTCCAGCAATATACAGAAAGACATTCCAGCAACTGCACTGATTCAAGCACCTCTTTAAGAGCAATTCCTAACAATTCATATCAGCTTATCTTTTACCGCTCAATTCTAAAGGACAATCGCTTTCCGTTTCTGTTCTTAAATATATAGTGAAGTCTGGTATGAAATAAATTAACTGATAAGTCAACCATTCTAACCGAAACTATAAAGAGAGTCAGGAATTATCTTTCGCATATCATCATATCGTGCTTTTTCCATCATTTTCCCACATATATAAGTTTTTGAAAATTACGAAGGACTAAAGTTACACTTAACAAAAAAGCATAGTTTAATATTGATATTATTTAATAAGTTTCAGCACATTACAAATCTTCTTCATCAATTTTCAATTCTTGAATGATATTACATGCATTGTTGTCATTCAAAGACCAAATAGAGATTCATTTCTTTTTCATTCAGAATTATATCGTTAAGGTATTTGACTACGTTAAAAGCAGATTATTGATCACATTGCCGATTTTTTTTAATTATGTCTTCTTGTTCAGACTTTACTCTTTCCAAAAGTTTATATTTTCTAGGAAAAGAAAGGCCTGAGGGATAATCCAGGGGAATTTTAAGCAAATCCTATTTTTCAGCTAAAATTTGACTTCAGTTTTTACAAAACTTTCATTTTCATAAAAATTCTCCACCATTAACATGATGCCTCGAACACTAAATAGAGGTATTGACATCAAAATTTCAGCATGACTTTTAGATAACATGGGAAATGAAATGAATCAAAAGTTTTATTGCTAGTGAAATACTTTTTGTGGTGTTTTTAGAAAAATTAAATTGCGAATTTATGGAAAAAATGCATATATACGTATATTTTTATTCATAATATCCTTGCATTTTAAATTTATTTGTAGATTTTGGTTCATTCCATTCATCATTAAGTTCTATAACTTGTGTACAAAGAAAAATAGGATTGCTGCTTTACAATTTTGTGTAGAGTGTAAATCATTTTGGTGAAATTTCATTAAAATGTATGGTAAATACATTTTCCTATTTTTCAAAATATATTATAGTTTCAAATAGTTTTGTTTTATTTATTGTATCATGTATTATAATTGACAATACATCTGAAAACCATAGTTTTAATTTTTTTTTTAAACCCAACCTTTAGAAATTTTTCTTTCGAATGTAGTCGGATACCTTAAGTGACCGATCTCATATTTACTCAACAATTTCAATCTACTCCGTAGTGTTACCCCATTTACAGGCATATGGTTCCAAAAGAAAATGGTACAACAAATTCCTAATCAAAGCGATGGTATTTATATGAACTTTTTCCCATATCTCGATTCAAGAAGATTTCAGTAAAATACCATGAACTATTTAATCTGCAACTTTGGGAACAGAAATTCTACAGAATCAATCATTAAATTAAATCAAAGGTTTCCCTCAATAGAGAATAAATTCCTTATCTGTTCATCGATTAAGATTCGTTCTTTTCATATTCCAAATAGTTCCATATCAAAGATTAGGGCTATTATGGATGCGAAAAATTGACTACTCGTTTATTGAAACTAAAGTAGTCCAATTAGATTGTGTTCCCATTCTAAAACATCCTTCCAGGATATCAAGTGAATTTAATGGAGCAACATGACAAGAAAACCCAAATGTGCAAAATTAAATAAGAATCTTAGAACAATTCATTCATGATATCACAGATACCTTTTCCCTCAAATTCAAGCTTAGAATACTTTCGTTATTTTCATTGTACGAAAAACTCATTCCAAATAGAAATTTTACTATGATGCCATGAACTCATCAAACATATTGTGAAAATTGTGTAGTCTCCATTTCTATTTGTGAAACGTTTATAACCCTCAGATTGCTCTAATTGTGGACCGAAATCGTTTTTTTTGTATATTTTAAGACTATATATGTTGGAAATACGTTTATACGTTTTTTTCTTTCTAGAAAATATTTTGTAAATATATTTTTAACGTGAGAAACTAAATTTTCAGGAAAGCCAATTTCCGATGTTATCACCAACAGAAATTTTTAAAACATTTTAATTTGAATTACAATTAATTTCTATCTATTGCATAATATAAAAAAGTAAAATGTATAATATTTGAGGAAGTTGAATATCATTCATATCAATTTTGCACCGCTGTCAAAGCAAGTTTTGCAAGTATAATGAATCCTGATCATAGTCATCCCTATTTGAGGAGTAAACCGAAAAGTCTATATCACTATCACTATTAAAACTAAAATCGCTTTTAGAATCTGATATGTCACCAGGATTATACTGTCTGTGAATCAGTGAACGTTTTTTAGCAAATAATTCATGTAAGAAAAATGCTGCAAAAAGTGAAGTTTCAGCGGTAATACCACGTGCCTTCCAACGCCACAATTTAGAGCACAACTAACGTCATCTGTTGGCCAAAACGTAAACTAAACGTTTAATATTGTATACAATTTATTTCAATGGTTAAACGAGGAAAGAACGGTTCCTCAGGAAAGGAAGAAAAACACATTGCCATGGAAATCACTGGATGAGCAGCCAGAGGATTAATATCTGTAAATATTCATATTCAGTGTAAAATATCTGTAAATGTTTCATATTTCTTCCATCATATAACCATTCAATTTTCATTTAAACCAAAATGACTGCCAGTTTGAAAATATAGTGTGACGTAAAAAAAGGGTAATCATAACACGATTTCTACTTTGATAAACTTTTACTGCTTTCAAGACTTACTCTCAATTAAACGTGTCTCATTTTTATATTAATGGCAGCCTACAAATTATTGTAACAATCTGTAGTCAGTAAAAGAAAAAAAAATTAAATGACATGTTTTGTGAAGGCTATAGATCGAAAATTTTTAAAAAAGATTAGGTTTCGAAAATTTTTAGCATGATTATATCTTTAAAATAATATTATTTGAAGACATGTATTCGATATTTAAGCAATTTACATACTTTTTTGTTTAAAAATTACAGCTTTTTTTACCCTTTTTTACATTTATTCCTGATAGGATAAAACTTTCTACATTTCAATATTTTATATAATTATATGTTAAAAATTACAGCTTATTTCAATATTTTTATTCTTATACTTCATTGATTAAAAATTACAGCTTATTTCAATCTTTTAATGTCAACCCTTTATAATAAAAATATTTTTTTATATACTTTACAAATTGAGTTTTATATGACGGAGTAACATTATATACGGTTGCTTCAGTCGAAAATATAAGTAGAGATTATATGATTATTACCAACATTGGAGTTTCTTTTACTTCTAATATCATAACAACCATAATGAAAGTAATATAATATTCATCTCTTAAAAAATGAAAGAATTTCCTGATACATCTATCAATTTTCTATTATGTTAGATTTTATTTGAGAAACGTATGATGTGTGTAGCATAAAAAAATATCTTGTAGGAAGAAGACAAGAGTGAGAGAGAAGGGTGTTTATTTGTCTCTCTGTGTATATGTAAGTGTCTGGGTGTGTGTAAGTATGTGTGTGTGTGTGCATATATCATAAATTTCCACTTACATATTCACTTTAGATTTCATTCTTTTTTACAAATTCTTCTAACCAAGAAATCGCATTTAATTTGAAACAGCGCAGAGAGACTGAAAAATTTACCTTTTCTTCCTTGAATATAATCAAATTTATTCTTCCATATAAAATGGAACCCATGGATACAAAAAAAGGGGAAGTCTGTTTCAAATTACTTCCAGAAATTTTCAGTTCATCTTTTCCTGGTTGTCTTTCATATGCAAATGTTGTTTAGTAATAGTTAATTTTCTACTTCTTTTATTAACTCACAAAAATATTGAACTCAATTCACTAACTCGGCAGTAATTTAGTTTTACATTAAAAGTAAGATAGGGAAGGAAATACAAATATGTTAATTACTTGTTTTGAACTTCACTTTAATCTACATTAGGATATAAAATTTTCTTTCTATGCATATTATAGTTTCATATATTTACTAAGCATTTTTATTTGAAAATCAATGAAATTAAGAAACGCTATATCACACCGTAATAAATGTCATGCATATCCTAGTTTCATATATTTACTAAGAGTTTTTATTTGAAAATAAATGGAAATAAGAAACGCTATGTCACACCGTAATAAAAATCTTTGGATGCCTCTATTTACATCAATATGTTTCAATTATTTCTTTCTTTAATTACGTTTCGGAGCTGATAAATAAACAACTGGGATTTTTTTTATTTCAGAACTAGCTTTATTCTTTAAAAAAATTGCTATTTTTTTCTTTCTTTTTGTTAAATTCTGTTATTAGGAATCTGATACACTTCCTTCGATTTTATTTTTCTCAAAGAATTTCAAACAAACATGAAACAAAAAAAACGTAAAAAGAAATGTTTTTCCATTTGCTACTTGTTTACTTCCAATTTTTTTATATTAAATTTTACGCATAGTTATTTACTTGTATTCCTATTACACCTGCCTTTGATTGAAAACTATTTTTTTTAATTATTCGTTTTTAATAAGTTTTTTGAACACTAATCTTTTTTTAATTTATTCGAAAAATAGTTTGGTTTTGTTTTCAAAATATTTTTCGAGATTATTTCGGATAACATATTTATGGCACAAATTAATGTTATTTTAATGATAACTTAATGAACTAAAAATGGAGAAAACACTTTAAAGTCCTAAACAATGGCTTTATTGTGTATTTTGCCATTAGAAATGAAGAAAAGATATGAGTTTCTTAATAATGGAAGGGCTTGTGAATATTAATATTCTTGTATTTTGATCAGCAACTCATTCTGACTCGATGTTCTTTGGCTAATAGATATTAAGAAGTTATTGCGAATAAGAAAATATCTATTGTCAATTTTAAAAAAATATTTACCGAAATTCGTAGTAAAAATGAACTCATTATTTGTACTTGTGTTTCTTAATGATCACATTCTGTATAAAGTTCTTTTTATTACTTTTTGGTGATACATCCTTTTTTCAGTGTACGGTTATAAATTGTAATGCTTTATGAAAAGATTTATAAAATCGACGATCTTATAAGAAATAAGATGATCTTATTTCTGATGATGTTTCAAAAATTATCTTTAATTAGTGAAACCGAATAAGTTTATAATAATCCATTTTTAAAAGCTTTTGTAAGTGGTAGACAATTTAAAATAATTATTATGAACTATAAATCTATTTAAAATGTGAATTTGAAATAAAAATTTAAATTACTAAAAATCAATTAAATATTTCAATTTCTTCTGACATATACACAGTCTAATATTTCGCAGAGTGAACGAGTGTAATCATATTATTCCTATAATTAAACTAAAAATGCCTATTTATGTTATTATTAAACGAAATATTAGGTAAAAAATACTGTTTTCAATTTTATTATAGTATGCAATGTAATAATTTGCAAAATGAGTGTTCAAAAGCACCCTTTTTTTACATATCCACTTTTTTCTTTTATAGAAGTTTCTCTTAATATAAAAAGAGCATGCAAGTATATAACTTCTCAGTGCACAAAAACATATTTAACATTAGAACATGGTATTAAAACCACATAACAATCCAAAAATTTAACTCTAGTATGATTTAAATTACGTTATTCACATAGGATTTACATGCATTTCCAATATGATTTCATTATTTTTAATATATTTAGATTATGTAAATCTTTATTCCAGTTACACTTTGCTTTCATTAACTTAACTGACATTACAATTATATTTTGTTCGAGCTCCACATTTTAAAATTTAGTTACAAATATTATTTTCATTCAGATAATGCATTTTCTGAATAAAAATGTCATATGCTTTTTTTGTTCTTGTTTTTGTTTAATGATTGTTTGCAAATTCAAAAAAGCTTAAATTAAAATCTTCAGTATAAATTTATTTTATGCTAAAAATTATTCAACCGTTGATGTTCGTATACAATACATTAAATCTTAAACAAAAGTATATTAATATTTATTAAAAAATATTAATGTTTCTGTAGCGAAGTTTTTCATTTAAAAAATACGAATTAAAATTTAAAGGAAATATTCAGTAGCTAAATGATACAAACAACAACAAACTGAACTTTTAAAAATATTTTTTCTTTTAATAATTTCATATGAAAAATTTAAAGTTGTTGTTTTGTTAAATACATCTTCTAAATGGACATTTTTTGGACACAAATTTCCACAAATTTTAAAATTAATAACAAAATAAAAGTAATCGCATTAAAATAATTAATAATTTAAAGTTAATGAAAATAATAAAAAATTTAAGAAATTATTTCGAATCTGCATTTTGGATTGAATAGTCCTCATTTGTTTATGAAACATGTTAACAAATCATTTTTTTCTAATGTAATTTTTCTTATATGTATATATTTTGCGTATTGATAATTTATCTAACTTTCTAATTAACTTTTAATTCATTTAATAGGATACCCCCCTCCAACAGTGACATGGTGGAGAGGCTCGACTCTATTGGACGACACATTTGAGACCTTGCCAGATGGAGTTGTCAGAAATGATCTGGTCATTTCCGTCCTTCAGAGGTCGGATTTGTTGATGGTACTCACCTGTAATGCCAACAATAACAACGCTACAGTAGCTGTTGCCACTTCTGTCAAGATAAATCTCAACCGTAATATAAATTTTCACATTTTAAAACTTTTTAAAAGTATTTTTATTCTTTGTGCTGGAATTTCTATGTCGGGGTTTTTCGTAAGGAAAAAAATCATATTCTTAATATAATTGTTTCAAAGTTTATATTTAAAATCCTCCTCCACAATTTGATTTCCTCATCCAAATTTCAAAGATAATAACATGTAACCTATTAAACGTCATTATATTTCAAAAGTAGAATGTGTAATAAAATTAATAAATGAATATTGAGCTGATAGGTGAGATGATTACAAAAATAAATGAATTATTCGTTCAGATAAGTAAGACAAAATTCATCAAAAGTATGCAGTTAAAATAATCGATTCAAAAGATAAATGGTATGAAATATTCTGTGCCATTATGTGTTGAACAGTTATATAGCCCTCACCATATCGACGAATTATTATCTTTGTTCCTTGTGGTATACCAGATGGAGCAACGGTTTGTTAACTTACCACATCATCATTAACAAAATGAGTTCTTGTATATATGTGAGAAACATAAATAAAATAATAGAAACAATGGGTATCAACTACAAAACAAATATTGGTACTGCCATGTTTTCATACACTATTACAGTAATTGCTTGTAGCAATAGTACCAAGATAAATCATTTGTTCTTAGTACTATTAGTTATGTTTCTGAATCATAAATCATAAGAATACTTATTGATTTTCTATATTAAAGCTTCCGATTTTTACAAATAGATATTTACTACCTCTCAATAGTGAAATTAGTTCAGATTTTAATTCAGTTTCAATATTCCGAATTGGATAAAAAAAATTGTATTATTCAAACGGACTGATTGTTTTGTTTTCTTCAGGGCATAACATATAATGTATTAATAAAACGTTTCATTTTTTTAAATACTACATCATTGCTACTAGAAATGTTTCATTTCATTAACAATAAGAGAGCCCATATTTCTTTAGTGCATAAGAAAGAGGCGAAAGCATTACAAGATATTTTAATTAAAAACCGTTTAAAAATGCAATTTTTACATAACTGCTATATTTCCATTGTTCAAAGATTAATTGAAAAAATAATGAAAATAATAAGATAACAGTACACTGCATGATTTTGATTAAGATTATATAATAATAACAATGATAGATATGATATTATATGAAGCATTTGAATAAAAATGAATGAGGATATAAATTAAATAAACATCCACAATTAAAGGACGCTTGCAGGTTAAAACGGAAATTGAAAGGTAAGAAGGTCGCTCAAAGTTGCCTGCTTTATAGCTATAAAATGGTTTTCATTTGTCATGCAACGGACAGTGATGGAATTAATAAAGAAAACCTACGATGTGGAAGGGTAAGCATAACTAATGTGGCGACCAGCAACTGGGTAATTAGACTGGCATCAAACCAAAATTATTTTGGCGTCAAGTCAAGAAAACCACTGAACTACAATGATGAAACACAGAATTAGCAGCAGAGAATTTGTGTAGCAGTTTCATTCTACAGCAATTTTTTAAAGCCTGGTTTTTTAAATTTCTGCTGGAAAACGAATAATCAAATTGAAATTTGCTAGTGCGTTTAATATTAATATATATTTAAACACTATATTAAGTTGGAAAGATTATAATTTTTATAGTCTTTAATAACTTTCTCTCCATTCACTGTAACTCTATATTACATTTTCTTTTGCTGTTAGCAATTTCCATGGGCAAGTGCAATTTATGATGAAGAAATTTATAATCGAAAATCTGATAGATATAGTTGTAATCAAGCCATTCTGCGACAGTTTCGTAACAAAATCAATTAATTCATTTTGAATGTGCACGTTGCATATATACTGTTGGCATTTGCCATAAAATCATTAAATTGGTTGTTTAAATTATACGATTGGTATTTGCCATGAAACCATTTGTAATTAGAGGGTAATATGTTGCAAAAACAGTTTCAGTCTGTTAAATGTAGCAAATGCATAGCATTATTCCGGCTTCCCACATCCAATGTACCAAAGATTTTAAGCAAAGCTTCAAGGTCAGATAGGAAGTGCCATATCTCTTTTGATAAAGAAAGTAGCCTGTTTGTTGTTTGAAAAAAAAGGTCATACTTCAAATATCTCTGATTTGTCTCAATATGATTTTTTTCTTATCCGAAGAATTTAAATTTATCAGATAAATGGTTCATAACAGATGATGAAATCGAAATAGCTACAGAGGTGGAAAAAGGAATGAAGAATTTTTTTCTAACCAGTAAGGATTAACAATACGAGATTGTCAGCCACCTCTAACAATTTAACAAGCAACTATAAAAGTGCTCAGCTGGGTTTAGTATTCTGAATTTATTCCATTTGTAATTTTATTATCTTTTTTTATTGGATATCATTTTTTCATTCGTTAGTTTAAGATTTCAAAAAATAAAATAATTATGCATTTTTAATAATTCATGTACAATGGAATAAAATTTTATCAATTATGTATAAAGATATATTAATATTTAATTTTGCTTATTACACAAATTCTTATCACTTAATTTTATAATCGCAATTGTATTGAGAAATACCTTTGTTTTTGTTTTCCTTCTTCTCCAGTAAAACCCATTGAAGCTCGCATAACGTCTTTGAGACGTACGTTGTCAGCTGGACGAAGAGCAGAGCTGGAATGCACTTCCACAGGTTCCCGTCCAGCAGCCCGGATATCTTGGTGGATAGGCACAACACAACTCACGAATACATCCGAGAGCTTTTCTCCGGATAGAAACAAAACCACAAGTATCTTAAATTTGTGGCCCACAAGTGATCACAACAATAAATATCTCAGTTGCAGAGCAGAAAATCCAATGTTACCTGGGCAGCCTGTTGAAGATGGGTGGACATTAAATGTGTCTTGTAAGTATATTTACTTTATTTGCAATTATTTTATGGGTATTCAATTTCTTTTAAAATTATATTTGGTTTTTAAATTAAGAGATTATTTATTTTTAATTTAATTTTATGAAATAAGATAATATTTATTTGATTCATAAAAATAATTATCATTGCAGTAAGACTGTGGTGACAATGTAAATTACTATCACATATTATAGATTTCATTTATAGAGCTTCAAACACGAATTCCGTTCTTAGCCTAAAATAATTAACACATAGATATCTCATATATTTCATATAATTTACATCTTTTTTCTAATGAAATGACTCGTCCTCTACTAAAATTAAATAATATCAAAGAGAAGGAATTCATCTAATTAGTTTGACCATCAGAATCATAGGTATGAATCATGGCATCGAACTTGTTAAATAACTGAGCATAAATTATTTATTTTTTGTTACTTAGCGGTGACAAACTAAATTTAACAGAAGTACAGCTCAAAAGGCATCTATATTATTAAGAAAATAAATAGGGTTACTATATCAAACTATACGATCCCCGTTTCCTATTTCATATTCTCACAGTATTTGCATATGAATTCATGGGGGATAGTTTTTACAATACTTTCTTCTTCTTGATTTTATCACAATATTTTATCAGTATTTACTTCAAAACATAACTAAAGTAAGTTTGTGATTCAATTACAATCCTTTTATTATTTTTTTAAAAAAATTCCTCATTTGAAGAAGAGTCTCTTTTGATGATTCTCTCTACTTTAAAATTTATCCATTCTTAAGGGTTGCTTAAAATTGGAACACGAAATCTTGTCAGATAAATGGAAACGTAAAATGGTTCTCAAGTTACTCTCCAGATTTCCACATAACACTAACGTAAACCTAGTTTCAATGAATTCATGAAACTAGATCTAAATATGTCATGAACTATGATAAATTTTTTGTAATATTTTATTTCGATTCTTTGATCAAATTCGGATACCAGAGTTTATCCTCCTGATCGTCTTGATTGTCACTTATTTATTTTTAAAGAAAACTGTGTTGATTCCTTTTTTCGTAATTAGGAATATTTGAAATACTTATCTTACCTACTTTAAGCGTAGTTTTTAACGTGTTTTATATGTGCGAGCATTTTTTGCATTATTGAAGTTTAAGATATTTTAGCTAAAAAAAGTCATTTTCTGAAGAAAGAAATTTATTGTGTTTTGAAGACCAGAAAATGATTAAAAAATAAATATTAACGTGTTTAGTCAAAGTTAATTTTTCCTTATTTCTGTAAAAAAAATACCGCACACACAAAAAAACTTTTATTTTTTATTTTAGCAAATTAATGGTTAGAGCAAAAAGGTAAAAGATTTAGAACAAATAAAATGAAAAAGAAAACCACTAGAAAGAAAACTATGCTATGAAAAAGAAGGATATGATTGAAAGTTTTACGAAAAACCTTTTCCATGGAGACAGCAGTCTAATATAATGAAACGATTAAAGAAAGTTTAGTATTCTTATAGAAGTCGAATAAATTTCTTCAAAAATGTTTTAAAGGGGAAGAAAAGAATTATAATGAGTTATTTGATTTTTTGGAGGAAATTTCTGAAGGATTTGAAGTCTGTCTTGTACAATAAAGAAAAAAGATTAAGATATTTCAAACATTATCTTTTTTATGTATGATATTTTATATAACATTAGATCAGTGAATGATCCAAGAAACACCAGTCGATATATTTATAAGATATTTCCTTCGGAGTTTCCTGTAAGCAAAAAATAAATTTTGTTTTTTTCTGTTAAGAATAATTTAGTAATAACAATGAAAAAAATATTAAATAATGCAAAAGTGGAAGAAAGAATTTCTTATTGATTTTTAAAAGTAAAATTTTAAAAGGTGATTGCCTTGAGACAAAAAACTTCTTAGATGTAACTAAATTCAATTTTGACAAAAAAAAGCATACTAATTTCAAAATTAAGGTGATTTTTTACAATTCCTTTAAAAATGTTATTTATAACGCATATTTATATTTAAATTATATATACATATGTAACTTCAATATCACCAATGTTTAGTTTATATATATATTAAGACGAAATATATTATTTTTTAGTTAAACGATATAAAAAATTAAAAATATACAAGGCGACTTTATTTTATATTTTTTTCTATTATTTTTTCCTATTACCCAATAATAATTTATTTGGAACAAAATTAAGTATTATTTTGTAAATCGAATTAAACTATAATGTTTAGAAAATTTTTTATACACACTTACTGAATTTCCATCGGAATTCTGTGTTTTTCTAAACGAAAAGAGACTTATAACGAACTGAAAAAACTCGGAACATAAAATCTGTACCACATGTTCTTATAATGCTTGATAGAGTTCTTTATTGTCACTTTCATTTAATTTCTTCAAAATGTAAGACACCCCGAACATTTCAAAGATACTTAAATTTAATGTTAATATCATAGATAAAAGTCATTAAGATTTACTTTTTTCCCTCGTTACCAAATATTTATTTTACTGAACAATAGATTCTTTAACACTATTTTAGTTGAATGTGAACATATATTTTATAGATGAAAGGATAAAAGGATATTTTAGTTTATTTTTGCTTATTTCAAAGTCCACTGTCACCTCAAAATAAGTAATTCTTTAAAATCCTTTTTGGCGTGCTAAAAGGACAGGGAACAATTTGTAAAGTAAAGTAGTAGAACCGATGCTTTAATTCAAGTTTTTATACCTTAAAAATTGTAATTGGGAGTTTTAAAAGTCCTTCATTTATTTTGAATAGCTTAGTCCAATTAACTGTATTCTAGAATTATTATATATTTTATGAAAATGATATATTGGTTTAGAAAGATTTGTGAAGAATAAATACTACTTTAAATATTATTCTGTCTTAATAAGTGTTTGAAATACTATAAATTAAATAAGTCGAATTATAAGCAAATATTAAATATAAAATGCAAAATTTCTTAATCGTAATTTTATTTTTTGCATTTATTTTTAGTTAAATTGTCGCCCTCTTAAACTTTGAGGATTAACTCAATCAATATATTCATTGTATACAGCTAAATTTCATCTATATAAGAAATTCTGGGGCACTGTAGCGAAAAATTCCGATAAAATCCTTATTGAATTTATCTTTCCTTTCTGGGCCATAACATTGTTAGCTCCGTTTTCTAAATTCTGTTTACAACCTTAGCAAAATTATTATATTTTAAAGCATTCTTGATGAGCTGATTAAATAAAAGCTTATTGCTGGCTCTTTTAATCAGCAGTGTCCATGGGGAAAATTGAATATTCTATTTCAGGTAGCTTAATTTTCTAGATAGTTGAGTTATTTGAAATAAATAGTTTTCTATACTTTAAGCTAATAATTTGTTATTACATAAACATGTTAAAACGCCAATTTTTGTGACATAAGACAAGGAAATGGAAATGAAGATGAAGTTTTCGTCATCACAGCAAGTCCAGGATTATCCAAATTTGTTCAGTATTTGCCGATTTAAATTTTTTCATACTCTTAAATATTAAATTGATATGAATCAAAATTTTATCTTCTTTCAATCTGTTATATCCTTATTCTTTCTTTTATGTATGGCCTTCAGTTTTTTGGCTTAAGAAAATTGCAATACAGGAAATTGTTTTTGTCATCACAACGATGATAACGATTATCCAATTTTTTTCAATAGTTGCTTATTTAATTTTTTTTTCATAGTTTGGACTTAAATATTAAATTAATACGATTTAAAGTTTTGTATTCTTTCAGTTCTGTTAATTTTTAATTATTTCTTTTGAATATTGACTCCAATTTTTGTGAGGTAAGAAAAGAAACTGGAAAGCAACAGAATTTGTGCCCTCACTGAATTGCGTATGATTATCCAAATTTTTTCAGTAGTTGCCAAGTTTAGTCTTTTTGTACCATTAACTTAAATATTAAATCTAGTAAAGTTTTATATTATTTCGTCTGTTATATTTTTATACTCTATTTTGTGTAGTGTCTCCAATTTTTGTTACATATGAAAAGAAAATGGGAAGCAGGAGGTAATTTTTGCCATCATAGCAATGTATATGATTATCGATATTTTTTGTCAGTAGTTGCCTCAGTAAGTCAGTAGTAGTAATTTTTTTTTCATATCCTGGACTTAAATGTTAAATTGATATGAAGAAAAGTTTTATAAACTTTCATTCTGTTATATATGTATGCCTTATTTTGTGTATTAGCATCAAATTCCCTTGTTTTATAGAAAATAAAGAATTATGAAAGGAGATTAAACTAATAATTATTTTCAGATAAACAAATCTAAGCCCCGATTTTCTTTGACATAAGACATGAAACGAAAAACCAGAAAGATTTTTGTCATCACAGAAATGTGTATGAATATCCAGATTTGTCTAGTAGTTACTGATTTAAGTCCTTTTTCATACTATTAACAAATATTAAATTGACAAGAAGTAAAGTTTTATATTCTTTCAATGTATTATATATGTATCATTTGGCGTATTGACAACAAATTCCCTAGCTTTCTAGAAGAAAAAAGAGCTACGCAAGAAAATTTAAACTATCATTTCAATTGCACGAACATGGATCTTTTATTTGTTCCCAAATTGCTTTCTTATTTGATGCGCCCTTTATTGGATGTGTTTGTTCCACAATCGCCGATAAGTAATTAAGACAAACAATGCACATTCAGTATTTCCCATAAGGGGGTTCAAAACAACAAAAAGGACCGATTCTGCTCCCTCATTCAGTGATCATATTACGTCGACCTCGGTCCCAATCGAAAACTAATTTCCGTTCTTAAATACCTCATTCTTGCGAGTCAATCCCGTTATTATTCATCTCATAAGAGACGCTACGGTGGGTTACAATTCATCGGAGAAAATTCTTTAAACTCATAATAAAAAAAGGGGATGGAGAAAGAGGATGAACACAATGGAGCAGCTGCTGGAAGTTGCCCTTCTTGGCGGAGATAGCTCGACTCTCCCTCTGTTAACTTGTTCTGTAGCGTAATCATATTTTTACCAATCAACCATTCGAGTAGAAGAAAATGAAAACAAGAAAGGATAAGGAAAGGAAAGAACGAAGGGATTGGGAGTGATAGTATGATGGAAAAAAATAAACCCGTGCTGCTGCTGTTGCAGATCGGTCATGAATTGCAAATTTTCCTGCATTCCACGTGACTGCCCTGGCATTAATTAAATATCCATTTTTGCGCTCACACTGCTAAGGAAGAAGGATTTGAGCCTTTCACTCGGAGCCTGATACGCTAATGGATTCGAGGCTGAGAGAAAGTGCGTTTAAATTTAAATTGGAGCACTCGTAAATTTATGCTTTACAGATGTTTCAGAATCCTGATCGATTTGCTGAGGAAGTTAAAGGCTTAAAAAAAGTTTCACTTTTCTTTTTCCATCTCTGATTCTTCTTTTTTTGTTTTATTTATTTATTTGTTTTTCGTTTTTCCGTTTTTTCTCAATTTCGTGTTTGCTTCGAGAAGTAAGCATTAAGAGCAGCGAATTGCTACATAGTATGAATATTAATTTCGGGTTTTCGAGTATATTCGAGGGAGATCGTGCCAATGGATTGTTCACGGCTCTTCATTGATTTCAGTTAATTCGTTTACAGCGCAAGGTGTGCATGCAAATTGCTTTTAGGAATTTTCTCAAGTTGACGGAAGACATTAAAATTCGAATGTTATTTTTAGAGAGCTATTGAAGAAGTTAATTAAAGAAAATGGATATATTTATTTATCTAGAATCTTTCACCAAATATTTTATCTAATTACTTATCGAAGATGATATTCTAATTAATAAGGAAATATGCTTTATTTCTAAATCAGTAAGTGTGATTAATTTTAACCGAAAGATTTCAAATAAGCGATCAACTTTTATTTTATTAATGGGACCAATGCAACTTAAAAGAATAAATGCGAATCAAAAAATGTACACATTTTGAATTTATTTTAAAATATTTCCTTTTTAATACTTCAATGACTTACATATTTTTCGCCTGATGTACCTGACAAAGCTGAGTTCTAGTACACATTTTGCATGAAAATACATTTGACATTAATACTGACAAATCTCATGTCCACTTTTAAAAATGTTTGTGATAAAATATATTGCTTCTCATAAAACAATTTATTTAAATATGACTTATTTTCAGTCAGCTTTCCTGAAATTTTATTTAACTAAATGTGTAACTGTAAAAGTTTTCTTTTAAATTATTACTTTGTCGAAATTGAAGAGGTTGATTAATCTATAAATATTATTTATCATAATCTGACTCAACGCAAGTATCTGGAAGCAATTACTACGTTGATCACTACATTTATTATCAAAAATATTTTATTTTACAACCAACAACATCGCCTTTCGGGAGCTTCTATATCGTTCTGCACTCTCTGAAAGGTGGGAATAATATGTCATGCTAAGCCTTAACGCGATTGGATGATTGAAAGAGACGAAACACACGTCACACATTGGTGTACTCTCTCCAAGAGAATTACAATGATTGATACACGTATAAAAAGCTTAATAAGAATGGGAAAAGTAAATCTTTTATTGTTATCCTTTGCTAACAAAACAATTTAAAAAATATTATCAAAACTGATATGATGGATTGTAAAATATTTTTACTTTTCAAATATTATGCTTTCTTTTCTAAAATGGTTTTAAGAATCATTTATGGTACAAACCTCCAATTTATAAGTAATATAAAATTATACATTTAAATGAAATTCACTTTCTTTCCAATTCTTAATGTGGATTTGAAATACGATTTTAATCTAATTAATGCAGAATACAAAATGAAATTTTGCATATTAAATGGAAGAGAAATTTTTTAAAAATAGAATACATCAAAAACTGTTGTGTGTGTGTGTGTGTGTGTGTGTGTGTGTGTGTGTGTGTGTGTGTGTGTGTGTGTGTGTGTGTGTGTGTGTGTGTGTGTGTGTGTGTGTGTGTGTGTTATAGCTGCATGCTAACCAAATACAACGTTGGTCGAATGTATCTATAACATAGGATTTATAGTGATTTTGAAAATAACATGAAACAATGAAATAGTTTCATAACAAAGATGCCAATATATGCTGTTAAAATAATGTCATTTAATAGAATAACAAGACATTACAATGTATAGGATAGATGGAGAGGATGGAAAAACTGCTTTAAATAACTCATGAATATTTCAGTTCGTGAATATGCCAGGCAATATTTGGATTCATTATTGAGTAACAGTATTCTGTGAATAAATCATTTAATCTTTAACTACTTTTGGCTCAGTGTTAATTCACATTTCTTCAATCAACAGTATTGGTATTCTTGATAGACTTTGATGCATATATTAAGGTTAAAGAGACATTTCATAGATATCGATATTCCCCGATGCATATCCTAATTCACATTTTTGGTCAATCTTCATTCCTCAGGTGTTAGTATCGACATTAGTCGGAGAATGTTGGTATTCTCTTATTTCATCCTTTCATGGTAATTTAGAAATAAAAGCATCGTTTAAATTATAATCGTTTTCAATATTGACTTATCAAAAGAAACCTTTAGAATCAATCATTCATTGTAATGCATAAAATCATTTGCTAGATAAGTACATTAATAGTTTTGAAAAATATTTAGATACTCCATATGAACATTTATTTTGCTCTTTATTTTAAATAGATATCCCAAGAGTGATGCTGAGTGTAAAAATAGATCACGGGAAGCAGCCGACGGCAAGTGAAGGCAGCGACGTCCGCTTTCTTTGTGAAATCAAGGCAAACCCTTGGGTTGTGGATGTTGGATGGTTATCAGAAGATGGAAGAATGATGAATGAACCTGATATTGGTGTGATAATCGCAAATAACACGTTAATAATCAAAAGAGTACAAAGAAAGCATGCTGGGAATTATCAGTGCTATGCAACTAATTCTGAAGGAACAGGTCACAGTGAAAAAGTGTATCTGAAAGTTAATTGTAAGTACCATTTTCTTCTTGGTAGCATTTTATTTCTAGAAAATAAAAATAAAAATGATGTATAACGGTTGTTATCATTAACTTTAATTCAGAGAGGCAAAAATTATAAACAAAGATAAACTTGGGAAAAAAATGAAAATCCTTATTAAGGTATCCGACTATGTTAAAAATAATGGTTATCGACCTCATTGGCAATTTTTTTTATTACTATTATTTTTTGTTCCTCAAAACCTTTCCGAAACAGTTTCATTTTTGTAGGAAAAGAAAGCCTGATCTATCTTCCAGGATCATATATTTTCCTATTAAAATTTGCCTTTAGCTTCAATTTTCTCAATACTTTAATTTTCATGAAAATTCGCAACCGTTAACATGATATATCAAAAACCTACAGAGGTATTTACATATAAACTTCAGCATGTGTTTTAAATAATATGGGCAATGAAATGTACCAAAGGTTTTCTTGTTGAGGAAACATTTTGTCATTTACAGGTGTTTTTAGAAAAATTAATTTGTAAATTTATGGAAAAATGCAAATTTACAAATATACGTGTATATTATCCATAACTACTTTGCATCTCAAGATTTTTCTTAGATTTAGGTTCATTTCATTCATCGTTATATTCCATAACTTGCCTGCAAAGAAAAATAGGATTGCAGCATCACAATTTTGTGTAGACAGTTAACCGCTTGGTTTAAATTTCATTAAAATTTACTTCAAATTTTCCCATTTCTCAAAATATATTATACATTCAAATGTGTTTTTTTTTGTATTTATAATATTTATAATTGGCAATACATCGAAAAACCATAAAAAGGTTTTAGCAAATCCCATTTTTCATTTTTTTTTTCCTTCAAAGGCATTATTGAATTTGCAAATTCTTTAAATCTATTTGAAAATTCTTCTGACTATAATTTTTATTAATGTTTTTTGGATAAAATTGTTTTTTTCCTTCTAATTTTCAATATACTTATATTGCAGTAAAACAGCTAAATTTAATTTCAAACTACGGGGCTGTTAAAATTTCAATAAGAAATTTTCATATCGCTAAAGAAATACTTTTTTAAATTTTGAACTGCTGATAATGGTGTCATGTCCACATTACCACGGAAAGGGGATACAGCAACTTCAGCGTAAAGGCCCTTGAACAACCGAGAGCAGTAGTCTCACTTCTAGTTCGTATGAAGGCTATACTCACGCTAATACTAGTTCCACGCTAATTCATTTTTGCTTACTCCGTTAATGCTATCTATTTTTAGACTTAGCAAAATTAATTTCACAAATATTTCATCGAATTTCTAAACATCATATTTTACTTAGAGGAATTTATATTTTTAAGCCAAGTGTTGATAAAATAGTCTAAGTCACTTTAAGAATCTGAGTGTACAGTAAATCTTATCGTGGTTAAAACCTTGTTAATCATCAGAATTTTATGACTGTTTTCCAAATGTAATAAATACATGGAAATAAATTAATAAATTTGTCTTAGTCTGGTTAAATAATCAATCCAAATCCAATGGTGTTTTACAATAAAAATAAGTTCTAAACTTATTCATTTTTGATTACTCAGCTATTAATACTATGTATTTTTACATTTCATTTAAGCAAAATTATTTTCCCCTAAATTTTATCAAATTTTCAAAAATCCTATTTCACTTAAAGGAATGTATAGATGTTTGCATTTTTAAACCAAGTGAACTGAAATTGGTCTTTGTCATTTCTGAATTTCAAGTCCTGTAGCTCTTTTCATTATTAAGAGACTCATTAAATACTGGAATTTTATTACAACTTCAAATGTACAAGGAAATCTTGTGATTAATTTGTCCTGGATTGGTTAAATGACTTTCAATAAATGCTTAAACAAATTTTATAAGATAATCTGCTTTTTAATGGACAATCTGAAACATCTGGATGAAGAAGAAATTTTCTACTTAACGCTACAGAAAAGAAACCCGGCGGCTTTTATTCTTTAAACAAATCTTTTCATAAGATCTGGCCATTAGGTTGAATTATTATATTTCTTACGCGGCAATAAGAAAATAAATAGCAACATCAGAAATATCTTGGAGACAAAGTAACGCCTTTTAGTATACAGGACAAAGCACTTATCATTTCCTAACCCCAGATGTGACTAACTTGCAGTTTCTCAGCATCGATTTTGTCTGGTTTACAATTAACCTCCCTTAGAATTAAAATATATGAGACCTCTTTTCTGAATGCATTTTTTTTCTTTTGGCTGTGAAATTATTTATCTAGATAGAGGAATAGTAAATTTTTCTTTAAATTATATTAGAGAATTTTTTTAAATTTTGTCATGAATGGTTTTTTTAATAATGATTTTTTTTAAAAAAAACGTAGCATATCTCAAAAAGCAGCACTTAAAAATACAATACAGTTACATTTTTTAAAACAATATTTCACTGAGTCTACGTGAAAGACTTCACTGAGTCTATTACTTTTTCTGTTTAAGAAATTTCCATGTTTAAAATAACGATTTTTTTTCATACGATTTTAATTTATATAAAATTTAATTTCGTTGGGCTTTTCATAAGCAATAAAGTTTTGAGATTTATAATTAACTGTATAATTATAAATTATAGTAATAACTTTATAATTATAATGTTGATGTTATTGTCTGTATATGATAAATGTATATTTAACTAATGAAACTAAAATCTGATATATTCTCTAAGTACTACGATGCATATATTACTAAAATTACGAGTTATTGTATATTTTTTGCAAATGGATCAGTACAACTGTGGAAAATTTAAAATACGTACTAAATATTTTAATACCAATTTAAGACAAAAGCATTGAACTGAGAGAGATTTAATAATGTATAAAGTATTGTAATAACTAATTGCCTAAAAATGATTCATATTTAAGTGCTTTATAAACAAACTTATTCCAAGCATACATATAATCATTATCTTAACTAAAGAAGAATTTATATTCTTAATATTTAGAATAAGCTAGTATGAAAAAATATGTTAGCATATAACTAAGCAGCGATATAATTATTGTATCATGATAATAATTTTATTTTATCAAGTTATTTTCTGATAGGGTATAAGAATAATTTTTGAAGATTAGATAAAGTATTTTTTTTTTGTTAACTATATAAATAATCTATTATAACTATATCATTATCTTAATTGATAATTGACTAAAGCTAATTTATAAAAGCAAATTTTAAATGATCTTTGGGAAATAAAAGCACCTTAGTGCGACAATTTTAGTCACAAGCTGATGTCTAAAATTATTGTTTTAGTTTATTAACATAAATTCTAGAAATTAACTTTAAAACCAAAATATTTGAAATAAATATGTAGCGGAAATCTAGTTAATTTTCACAATATGCAGATATCTTCAGGTATACTAACGGACTCAGTGAAAAAAATTCCAATACAAACTGTAAAAGTTACTATAAAATGAATATCACCAAAAAATATATAGTTAACTACCTATACAGAATATCTTATACAAGTGAAATCAACACACTGAAAATATTGCTCGTGGCCTGGAGGTGCCCTTTTAATTAATAAAAGATCATGTTCAGTGAAATTTTTAAAATATGTAATTCGTTTTTACGTGCAATTTTTATTGCTCGAAAATAAGTGGAAATTTTAGCAACTCATTTTCTTCTTGTTTGTTGTAATTCTTGGCCGATTTCAGTATCTACAGGGAAAAATCTCTTACAAATTAGTTTTATTGGTAAATTTATCTTTCCTAGGCTTTTCGTATCTTTCGATGCTTCTGGTTTTATAATTTGGAAATATTATTTCGTTACATTCCTTTCCTTTATTTTAACTGGAGGATAGATACATTATTTTAAAACAACTCTTTATATTTATAATAGTATAGATATAATAAGGAATACGATTTATACCAAATAAGTAAGGAAATCTAAAAGGTATATTTTCAACAATTTTAGAACATTTCAATAACATAAAAAAACACAAATAAACGATTTGGCAATATAGAAGTCTTAATAAAATTATCTAATTTAAATGTTAAGTAGATTTATTCAGAATTATATTTTTATGTTTATTCAAAGCTCAACTGAAAATGAAGAGTTATTATTTAGTTTTTGTGCATTTTGATGTCCGCAAGGCATAAAAAACGTTTAATCATATAATACAATACGAAGTGCAAATTACTAAATTCTAAGCTAATATTTTCTTAATAAAATATTACATTAAGATAAAAATGGACATGAACGTATTAAACACGCATACAAATGAATATTGAAATTATATTAAATGAAAAATATTGTTGTATCAATATATTGCTGTATTGTTATCAATGCAGTATGTTTAAGATACTTCCTTGACTCTGAAATAAACGCATTAAAATGTTTAACTTAGTTATGAAGATTTATGAATTTGCATTCATAGCCATATAGCGAATAAAGGCAAATAATTTTTTTTGCTTCTGGAAGCACAGAAGAATGCATTTTTTTTTCATGCAAATTCATCATTAGTTTATCATTCGGAGAGCCAAATTACACTGTTGCTTTTTTTCTATTTAATTTAAGAAATGAAAGTAATAAAAGAAGAATCTTTAAGAGCAAATACGTTATATCAATTTTTTCTGCAAAATCTTATACCGTAAATACATTTCATCTTCTTAAAAATTTAACAAAGGAAATAAGCAGCTTTCATTTGAAATGTTTTTTGATGCTTAGAGCATAATATTTTTTTGTTTCATTTACAGCTTGTTCATTGTTTTATCTTAAGTTAAAAAAAATATTTTTATTATTCATTATTCAGAAGAAAGTCCAAAAAAGGATTAATTCACAAAAGACTTCAAACAATTTATCTTCAACGAGGAGTAAAGTTATTAATTTATAAATAGAATAATAAGTGTAATTAACATTAAAAGAATTGTCATTTGTAATCACTATTGTTTTTATAGTGAAATAAATAAGAAAAATAAATTCTTCTTGAAAAAAACTCTCTGATGAATTTTAAATAGCTTTGCTTTATAATGGTGTGCAAAGGTGAAGAAAATAAAAATATTTTCGACGGTAAAACATGTAGGCTTATATTAAAATAAAAATAACTGGGATAGCTAATATAAACAATACTTAATTTGGTATTTTTATAGGTTAAAACAACATTAATTATTTCGCCGATGTCCTAGTCTAGGGCTAAATTGGATCGGAATGGTTGTTCTGCACCCTGCACCTTCTCTGTGAGATGATTGTAAGAGGTTCCCCCCCCCCCTCCCGTGTAAATTGATGTTGTGCAAGCAAGTGTGTGAGTGTATCTTCATATCAGCTTAAGTCAGATTCACCCTTCAGGTGCTGAGGATCCTCAACCTCAGAAGCTACTGCATCCCTCTCTTCCCAGTCTCTTTGGTTTGGTTTGAATTGAAGTGCAATCCAAGGTCATTAAACAACAACAGCAATATTTATTATTCACTATGAATAATATACACATATATTATCAACTCTAATCATTTTATAATTTCAATAGTTTTTAATGACACTGATTAAAGTGAAAAAATTGAAAATGATTTCAGTTGGGTATTATTCTTTATTCATGGAAGTGGTTAAAATCCGTTTAAGGTAGTGTCAATAAAAAAATTGTCTAAATGCTCTTCTTTCATCAGAAAAAAACTTTCCGATATTAAAAGCAAAACATATTTTCCTGATATAAAAAAATAGATTCTAATGCAATATTCTTATAAAATCGCCCAACCAAACTCATTTTTTTCTAAATTTCAGCAAATATTTTTTTCATTTTCCCAAAATTAAAATACAGCTAATTGATAAAAGTATTGTTGACTCAAAGAAAATGTTAATTAATGAATGCTTTTGAATAGAAACGGTAAAAAAAAGAAGACAATAAGAATTGATAAAATAAATAAGAATAGATTAAATAGCATTTGTACTATTATTGTTATTTCGGTATATAATATTGCGGTTATGCTGTTTCTAAACTATATACAAAATATATGTTTACAGAAAAATTCCGGCTTTTATTTTTGGTTGAACTTTTACCCATACAATAGAAAATAAAGAAATAAAATATTGCTGCAACACAAAACGTCACGAATTTTTTTATGTTGTTAATTCAACTTAATATTTATATTATGATATTAGGATTTAGTATAATATTTGGTGTATAATATAATTAATACCATTATAATATAATTTCCCTACCAAATCTCTTTTGATTTTTCAAAAATACATGGCTTTATACAATATTTCTGCAGACAATTTAAGAAAATCCTCTTAAATAAAATAGTAAATTTAAGTAGTTTCAGCAAAACTTTATTAAAAAGGCTTCCGCTCAACTTTGAAAGATTGGATCTGCACATTTCAAATTTATTATAATTAGGACACATTTCTTATTTTAAAAGTATAAATACTCAAAATAAAGAAAAGGAGAAATAAGTGTTCTCAAAATCAAGCCAAAACACAGGAATTCATTTGTAAAAATTTAATTTTGATAAATAAATAATATGTAACATTATTTATTATTTTATATAATATATAATAATATATAATGCAATATAATAACGTTAAACTAGTTACATTAAGGTATTCTTGAGATACAAGTTAAGGGAACATGGTAAATATATTTAAAATATTCATTTGTATTATTTTTCTCTTAGATGCTCCTGTCTGTCAGGCTGGTCAGAAAATAGTTTACGGCGTAGCCAAAGGCGAACCAGCCAGAGTTGACTGTAGCGTAGATGCCGAACCATCGGATGTCAGTTTCAGGTGGAATTTTAACAATAGCGTCGAACAGCACGACATTCTTTCTTTTACAAGTTCTGGTCCCACCAGTGCAGCAACCTACATACCTCGGACGCTGAAAGACTTTGGAAAACTATATTGTTGGGCCAAGAATAAAGTTGGCGATCAGCAGATACCTTGCATTTTCAACGTCATACCAGCAGGTAATTCTCCAAAACTTATAAATTGTATATTTAAATAATTATGTGCATCTGTATTGAAAATGCAAAATGTGATGCTTTATTTATAAAACTAAAGAATTTGGTAAAACAATTCTAAAAAAAAAAATCACGAATACTTTAAAGAGAACCATGTCTGTAACAAACGTTAAAATATTCTTCAATGAAAATAAACAGCATTTTCAATTCGTTCTCTTCTGGAAAAATAAATTCGCCTTTTTTCTGTTGTGACAATCGGGCCAGTTTTGAGAAAAATGAGTATATTAATAGAAATTTGTTTTATTTGAGCCTATAAGTAATTTTGCATGTCCATTATAATTAAAACCTTTTGCTTAAAAGATAAGATGAAATAAGTCATGGGGCATTGTTTTTTTTATCATTGTTTAATGATGACACAAGAGGTATTTTAAATCTTTTTGAGGGATACGTAAGTACCTTCTCAAAATCAAATGTCTATTATCTTGAAGATCCAGTTCCAGTATAAAGGCAATCAGTCGTTAAGTTCTGAAATTAATTCTGGCTTTTGCACCTTGACATCAATTACAAATCTTTGCATATCATTCATTGTACTTTTCAGTTGAAAGAGATGTTGAGTGCATGAGTGCATTTAGTTGACTAAAAAACTTTAAATAATGCTCTTTTTGAAAACTCTAAAATATCAAGCAAAATGCTACGGAATTTAACATTTTTGTCATGAATTTAATGTCTTAATGGAAGCATTTGAACTAATACTAAAGCCTAAAGACATAAGCTTACACAATCGGTATTTAATAACAAACATATTAATATGTCAACTGCTAGTCGAAATAATTACCCTTCACCAAATAGAGAAATATTCTTCCTCTTAGTTCAGAAAAAAAACTATGGGGAATAATTGAACAATATTTCAGAATAGAAGCTTACCTGGAAAATCAATTAACATCATTGCTAACGTGAGAGGAACACAAATTTGCTACTCGAACAGCAAACGAAATAGCACCAAAGTAATTATGGGTTTATAAAAAAAATTGTACTTTTGAAATATTTAACATTGGGCAAATGCATAAATTACACAATGTTTTTTATCTGATGATCTCGTTGAATCATTTTTCACAGCCGAAATGTTTCGGTTCAGAGAAACAATATAATTATAGCATTTTCGTAAGAAAAATCTTCAGGCAAGTGGCTCAACGCAATTTTTCACACCAAAGGTGGGATTTCACTTTGCAATCTTACAGGAATTTAATTAAAATTAAAATCATATTATTATTAAAGTATAAATTTTTATTTTTTATAACATAACTTAATTATTGCAAATGCATAATAAAAAATTGCTATGCTGCCATGTAATTATAATGAGAATTTATTCCAAAAAATAATCTTTTTTTTTTTCTTATTTAACTTTTAAAAATATTGGATACTAATCGTCTTTGGCAAAACTTTAGTTCTTTTGAGTTAATAGTTGCTAAAAATCTCTGTTAAATACATTATGTAGCTTAGTTTTAATGGATTTCTCAGCAAAACATTCTTAAACTTCAAATGTTGATATAATCCCTACTCTTTTAGCTGTCTTTTACCATTCACTGTGTTAAGCATTTTACTCATTTTTTAAGTAAATATTTCAACTGCATTCAATTATATTACAAAAAAAAGCAGCAGTATTGAAATTTGACAAATTAAAAAGAAATCTTTATTGCTTGGTTCAGATTAGAAATATCAATTATAATCTCATAAAATTTAATTTTTTACAAAGCTTCCGTTGCATTAAAACCAAATACACTCCTCCTCCCTAAAAAAATAAGACCTGCATATTCATCTTTAGATTATACGGCATGTTTTATTATATTATCATGTCTACATTTTTTATATTTTGCCTCGTAAATTTATCATTGTTTAATTGTTTGCATCAGCAACAATTCTACCCTATGGTAATACCCTACCCTATTAATAATATTTATTTCTGATGATAAGAAAAAGCAGATGTTGAAATTTTTTTGACTTGATGCATCTTTATTTATATATTGATTAATACTGATAACTATTATGTATATTATTTTGAAAAAAGAGATAAATTAAAGAAAAAAAATGCAATTTGAATTCCTTTAAAATTTTAAAAATTTATTTTGTATCAAGACAATAAATCGATATGCAGTTTTAATCAATTTGATAACTATCTTCATAATTTTTTACTTTTTTTCTTCGACATTTTTTCAATGGAAATAAGAAAAAAATATAATGGCTGATTTGTGAAAATCGTTCAATAAAGGAAGAAATAAATAAAACCTTCGGAACAATGCTAATAGTTTATACGTTCTAGGATTCTAATTTAAGATCATTTTAAACAATGAAATAAAATCATGAAAGCACCAAATATTTTGAAATTTTCTATTGCAGATCCATAGATCCAGAAGTTTTAAATCAAAACATTAAATAAGTAAACAAGGGTCTCCCAAACTGCTTTTCAATAAATTCGATTTAGTGAGATGTAATTTGTTTTAAAATATTTCTCAAAAATCGCGATAAAAAGGTTCAATAATGCAACTCCCTAGTAGTTACAGTTATATGGCAATCATATGTGTTCACATCGTTAATATATCTTACTATTTATATAGTATCTCTCAAACCTCATTATTTTCCTGCGAGAATCACGATAATTCCCAAATTAATATGTCACTGCAATTCTTTTAGATGACCAATGTAGTGGAAATCCTATGTCACAGTTTTAAAATGAATAAAATATGTGATTAAAAAATAATTAACAATTTAACAACTTTTACTATTAATAAAAGATAAACAAGAAAATAATGTTCTTGCATATAAAAATAAGCCAATGAAAAATTTTACTAGATGTTTTTTTAATTTTTTTTTATTGATTCTTAAAAATGCAAATAATAAAACTTTCTCGTTTTAATTAGTTTTATGCAATTTTGCTTAAAATACCAAAAATATCTGAAACAGTTTATTATTTTTAATACGTGCTTCATAAATTATATTTGATTAACTGCCTTATTCAGCTAAATTAAAGGAGTAGAAAGAATGTTTAAGTATTTCTTTCTTTCTTTCACACAAATTTTTATGGAGACAGAAATATCGGATCGTCCTTTTCACCTTAGAATAAATCAGTTCGTCCACTTAAGTCTTAGAAAAAAACAAAATTAGAAAATTGTAAATTTTTTATTATTTTTAGAAATCTGAATTAAGTTGAAAGGAATGCTTAAAAATTCAAATCGATAGTGCATTAAATGCAGTTACAATAAAGGAAAAAATAATTATTATTTGTAAGTTTAAACTTCGAAAAAAAAAGTATCATCTTCTTTTATAGCTATTATTTGACCAATTTTATAATCTATTATAGGAACTTTCGATATGATGGGAATTTTTTTTCACCATCAAAGAAATACATATTCTTATTGAAAAGTAACCAAAAATTGCAATTAGTTTCTTGAGCGAGGCCAAGAAAAACAATGATTACTTTTCTTAAAAGGAAAGAACATTTCAGAGCAACAAAAACGTCTCCTGGGGAAAATAACATGCAGTTTCATTTGTGATATAATGGCTTAAAAAACTTATGAAGCATATTTTCTTAAGTAATTGGGCCTCTGCTTATATAAAGTATGCTCATTTCCGATTATTGACGTTATGCGTTTCATCATCATTTCGCTTATATTTTACAAGGCAACAAATTGAAACCTCAAGTTCAAATTCATTATTTACTTAAGGGAACCATTTATTCAGTATGATTTCAGTTGAGAATGTTTTATTTTAAACTAATTCGAATATCGCGTAAATTGTTTTCTTAAATAATATTGGGTTTTCAGGAATACCTATGCCTATCAGTTGGCAATTTAAAAATTTTTGTTTTATTACAAGATTTTGACATTAATAAAGATAATTTCAAATGCTTCCATACAAAGAAATCTTATCGATCAAATTATGATTCCTTTAATTATTGCAAGCTAAAAAGACTTATTCAAAATTTGATTCAAAACAATCAAACTGATATTTTCATTAAATATAATGTAGGGGCTAAGTTAAAACGAAGAACTTGCAAGTGTATGGAATATTTCTCTTGAACATAATTGACCTATATGTGTTAGAAACATTCTTTTTAAATAAGTAGGTTTTTGGCTTTTCATTCTTGACAATGCACAAATGTGTGTTTAAAAAGGCCCTGAAGATATTCATGAATTATTTTAGTTTAGTTATGTCACCATCTCGTTTCAAAGCTACACTAGAGCTACTTTGGAACGGACCTCATAATTTTCAACGACAATCAGATGACGAGGAGGATACCTGAGACGCCCCCTCTGCAAATTTTAAGCAGGAGGTCATTTGACCCAGACGACTTTAGTGTTCATCGAACCCACTTTCAACACTGTTCTTTGATCAAATTGGGTCTCGAACTTTAAACCCTTCGTTTCCAAAGCCGAAACCTTATTATCGGGTCACTATAAACTTAAGCTGGGTCACCAGTTGGGTGCGTGACTTAATACGCATTGCCAAATTCCCTTTAAATAAAATAATAATAATAAAATTTAATAACAAATTAAATAAACAAATATAGATCATGATGCATCGGATGTCTATCCATCCAACAGTGCTAGGCAGATGTTCGGAGCAAGCTGGCGAATCCAGGAAGTGAGTCACACATTTCCGTTGGGGATCGAAGATCATCACAATTATTTATTGTCCGTTTGGCCGCTACAATGGAAAGCTTTATGCAACTGTACAGTTTTTTTATATTATTAGTTATAAATTCGTGTATCAGGTTCGAATAGATTTCTGGATTTTGTAGTTTAAATATATATGGGTGGACATGTGAAATCAATATTCCTAATATCGAAATATTGATTGAATTAATATTCCTAATATTTGAACTCAGCCTGCCTCGGAAACACTTAAGTTCAACAAGTCTGTATGGGTCAAAGCATTTGACATTTACAATTTCATAAGTACAAATACTTCATAAAGTATTAAAAAGGAGCAATTTTTGATTTTCAAATAATCATTTGGAAAAGGAAAGATTAATTTTTATTCTGTGGATTATTTTATACGATGGAATCTTCATCTGAGTAATTTATCACTTTGAAACGAACAAGTTAATAAGAAAAGTTTTAATTAAAGGACTGAAAGATAAATTATTCAAAGAAAGTCAATTTATTATGTTGTGCCACATTACAAAATAATCCAGTTTCTGATACACGTGAAACGCAAGTCTGGCATACAATTATTTTTTAAATAATTTCAGTGTTAAACAAACAAATAGTTTAAATGAAGACAAAATATAAAAATGTTTGTTTACAAGTATTTTGTAGATAATATATTACAAAGAAAAATAGATGTTATGAGCAAAAGTGCAACTCTCTATGTAAGATGTTTCATAGAATATATATAAATATATATTTGCATGTCTAAAAAAATGAACGACATATTTAGTTTGTTATTGAAAAATTTTAAAATTACTACTAAAGTTATATTTGAAATTAATTTGAAAATAGCTGAATGATACTTTACTATTATGGAGGATATTTTAACATCAATTTCTGCAAAAGAAATATGTTTACCGAACTTTTGGGTATTTTTTATAAACTTATATATTGAACCTCAAATCAAATATGGCATATATTCCGTTACATAACAAATTTTTGTATCAAAAGGTTTATTTAAACAAATTGAACAAGAGAAATATAATAATAGCAATGTATATCTTTTATCAATTGAAAAATATATAGAATCCGCAATTGCCTGATAATTTATTACACAAAGATTTTAAAAACTTCAAAATTCTTTACTTTTGAGAAAGATTTAATAAATCACGATGTAATGGCATTGAAACATCATTTAAGAATGAAATCAGCAATCTCTACGAGATGAATAAGAATCATTGATGAATTAATATAAAATATCCGCACTGCAGTCCAAATCTTAATTTTATAGAGACACTGAGAAGTGATACGATGAAACCAATACTAAATTGCAGTTTTAGAATCTATACAAATAGCATGATGCTGACAACTACGTTCCCATTTTCATCAGCGTTGTATTCACCAGTTTTTCAGATGCTTACAAAAAAGCCTTAGATTTTTATAATGAAGTAGTGTGGAGACAAATTCTAAATTTGCTTTTTAATTGGATATTACGCTTTTCTCTTTTGCTATTTTTTTAAAATTAAGTATCAAAGAGTTGTGGCTCTTTGCATATAATATCATCTTGTGTGAGATAAAAATATTATTTTAATAAGTTTATAGATATTCATGAAATTCTGGAACAATATATATATATATATATATATATATATATATATATATATATATATA